>KV429089.1:0-44354 GCA_001632345.1 Daedalea quercina L-15889
ATACCTCTGAGCCTGTTAGGTCTGTCCCTCTGTTTACTTTCTAGTAGTTGCCTTCTGCTACTGAAGCCACTCCCTTTCTACTCCTTGTTTAACAGCATCAATTATATCAAGGTGTGATCAAACACCTGCTTGCTTGGATCACAGATATTGTGGGGCAGAACGAAGTCGACACATGAGTCAAGTGACTGCCACCCAATCACAGCATCCGCATTTTCCACAAAGGTATCTCTGGCTTATCGCGCGTTACTGGCACCGAACATAAGCAAATGGCACGATTCATTCTTTCCCTACTCATCGACGTTCGGCTGCCTCAACCAGAGCTACTGGCGGATCTGGTTGGTGCGACAAAAGCTCTGCTTGACTTCTTATATATGGCACAGTACTCCATACACTCGACTACAACACTCGACACGCTCAAGCAATCGCTGTCCGAGTTTCATGCGAAGAAGGACATCTTCATAGAACTTGGTGCGTGCAGCAACTTCTTGATTCCCAAGCTCCATATGATGATCCATTACGCACGTGCAATCGAACTCTATGGCACTACAGACAACTATAATACCGAGTCAACAGAGAGGCTACATATTGACTTCGCAAAAGAGGCCTACCGCGCGACCAACCACAAGGATGAATTCCCTCAGATGACGAAATGGCTTGAACGCCGTGAGAAGGTATTGCAGCATGCAAGCTACATCGAGTGGCGCCTCCTGCACATGCAAGATGGCCATCTTGATGCTATTGCGGGACTCGAACAGATACGCTGGCGACCACCGGATATGGCATGTACACTTCATCACCTTATGATGAAGCATCCGAGCCGCAAAGCAGTCTCTCTGGCAGAGCTGGTATCTCCAGAGGGCTATGGTGCTATATATTTGACATCTGCTCTAGCTCGCTTTGTTGTCGAGACGAGCAATCCTGGTCTTACACGGTCGGAGGTAGAGGCACAGGCCGTGAACGTACATTTTCCATTCTCGACTCTACCAGTATTCCACAAGATCAAACTGCGTAACCTTGAGCATCATGGCAAGGAGACCTTGGATTCTATCCATGCTCGGCCGCGACGGGTAGGCCGGAGCGAAGAAGATCTCATCCCGGCACGCTTTGATACTGCACTCATACGTGTTCATCTGGGCAGTGGGAGACGTATTGGGCTGACAGGTGTGTTCATGTTATGACACTGCTTTCCAGGATACTGACGTTAACCTAATCTAATAGACATGCGCATTGGGCGCATACGAGTCATATTTTCTATACCCGAAAATCTGGTCGCCTGTCTCCTCCCATCTTCGGCAGCCCGCATGCAGCTCCCACGACATCTCATCTACATCGAATGGTTATCGAAATTCACTTCTCCTGACCAGCGATATCAAATGTACAAGGTTTCACGGCTGGTAGGCAGTGTGAGGATTGCCTCTGTTGTACCACTTGCACTCATTGAGCGCAGTGCGCATCTATATCCCAAGTGGAATGGGCCTGTTCCACCGCGTTGGACAAGTGAAAATATTCTTGATGAGTGTACGGTGTTCTATTGTTGAACTTCGACTATTTTGGGTGTTACATAATAGGATAGGACTTATCCTTTCCTGTTATGGACTTGTGTTCTACGTTGCTACATATTACATACATTCTTTACGGACTTGATCCAGACCTGTAGCACATGATTAGTTCTAGACCTTTATGGAACATTCCACCACTTTCCAGCACTTTCCAACATGTTCCAGCACATTCCTTTCCATGACATCATTATGACATCATGTTCTAGGACTGTCCAGATTCCCTTCCGGTCCTGTCCAGTCCTTTCCAGTACATTCCATCCATGGTGCAATTATCGCATCATCGCTCATTGCACCATTACGATGTCATGCTGCTACGCTTACTGTACGATCATGTGATGGCTCTCTCATGTGTATATATACTGGGCTGGATGCCCCTGTAATGTAATGATCTCTCCTCTCATTCTACGCCTCTCTGAGTCTTCCCTCTCAATAGCTTTGAGATCTATTGTAAGTCCTCTATTCTATTGGAGTATTTGTTTGCTCCTTTGCAGTTTTGCCTTCAGCTGCGCCACACCACTCCTTGTTCAACATCTATCTCAATCCATACAAAGACTCGCATAGCTTCTATAATCTATATTAAGCAATAACATATTCGTATGAATTGAGTGCTCCTTATCAACTGCCTCGAGAATGAGGAAGGAATTGGTCTGAATTATCAGGATCATCTGTGATTGCAGTTTTCTCTCATAATTGTATGTGAATACCCAAGGAGGGATTTTCCAGATGGCCCGTAAATCACTCAACAAATTGATTGTCATAATGATCTGCTTTACATAGACCACAACCGAGAAGCTCGCGCCCGGGCGGGTGAAGCACAAATGAAGCACTTGAAAGCACCCCAGGGTGCGCAATCTTCCAATCACCATCTGGTAAGACACCCTCCTTTTTCACACTTTCTAACATGCAAAAGTTGACCCACTGCAGACACCTTGTTTATAACATGTTTATAACACGACTTATTTACAATGTTTATTAATGACGACTTTCTCACAGAACCCTAGAGCTGTCGTCTCTGTCGGAGTCCGACCAGGAGGCACAACACTGACGGTCTGCGCCGCTGACCTTGTCTGCATGGCAGCTTCCTTTGCGGACCTCTGTCGCACGCAAAGTCGAGCAGAATTAATAGCTGCACTCACACATGATACTGCCATCTGTCCACCTGTGGTGATGCACGTCGTGCCCAACGGTCATGATGCGAGAAGGTCTGAACCTTGGTCATAGTGCGATCTCGTCGGGACGAAGCCTCAGACGATAGAACGGTGAGTCTCTTACCATACTTGGTGGCCAATTCACGCTGTCCAGCTAACGTATCACGTCTCTAGCTTGGTCACTTTAGGTGGCAGGCATGTCGCCGTCCAAGGACTGTCATCGCAACATTCTGAATCTGCGTGGGCGACGGGCGTAACGTTTTGAGCATTTCTAATCAGCTCAGGATCTTAATCAGATGGTTGGCCAGTCCACGCCATTGACACAGGAGACCCTGTAATCTAAGTGAGTTCTTTTCCCCGCTCCGCGAATGAACCTAATCGTTACTTCGACGCGGTTTACGGTGGTCCGTAACTCCGTGTGGCCAGTACTCCTCGCCATCTGTGGGCCCAGCCTGCCGTCTCATGGCCCTTAGTCTCAGGCTGACCCAGCGCGATCGACGGGATCCACTACGCCCTTGAGGCGCAACTACGCCTACTATTCTGAACGGTCGGTCCTCCTCCCCGTCTTGGGTTGCAGGCGCCACGCTGACGCGGTAACGCATCGCAGTGTGGGCTCCGCTCGACAACCACCACAGGCTCCAGACGGACGGAAAGCCCTACGCGGTGCTTGCGAAGCGCGTCGCGCTCGTCAAGGCGCGCAGGTTCGACATCGAGCACGTCCACGCTACAAGCGACCCGTGTCAGGCCCTCAGCGCGCCCGCGAACGAGATCGTGCACTATGCCGTCAGGAGCGGTCGTGAGGTGGGGGCTCTCGAACGCCTGGTGGGTATGCTCGTCGGGGCCCTCCGCCGAGCCTTCGGCGTCTCCCTCTTTTGGGGCAGAATTGCTGAGAGAGAGGGCACCATCTGCCTCGTCACTGGGTGGAGCTCCGTTGAGGTATGTTCGCACCTGGCCGCCTTCGACGATGCTGATGCGCGCACTACAGATGTCATGGCATGGCAAGCAGCCCTGACAAACACTGCGGTTTCAGACATCGTGAAGGAGATCGGTGTGATTGCAGACGTGCAGCGAGAGTTTCTCTGAAGTTGACAGAATGGACTTGACGGGAAATGCTACATGTACATTCTGTTCTGTTGCACGTAGAGCGTTCCTCTATGCAAACATGATAATTTAAAATCAACGATCGGTGGTAGCTTATGTGTATGCCATACGATGCAAGGTCATGGAGTGCTGCAGTAGCCGGTGAAAACCCAAAGATTCTAACGCATGTGCTCACTGGTACACTCCCCACAATTTTCAAACCCGCCGTGTCCCCCGCCGCTTCGACAGCACGAGCGCAGAAGCGAAGATGGACAGCGCCCCTGCGGTGAGCGTGACCTACATCGCTCATGACCATCAGCCTCGCGCGCGAGCACAACAACGGTATGCGAGCACGTACGCCGCTGAACACGGTGGGCCTGTACCACTGCGCGTGCTCCGCGCTGCCCAGGAGCGCGCCGTCGATGGGCGTCCCGGTTAGGAGCGTGAACGAGGTGATGCAGTACGACAAGCCAAGCAGGACGCTATCCAGCCACCCTCAGCAGAATGCACAGAACACGCAGAAAGGGCAGCGGAGTGCTCACCCGACCTCGTCCACGTTGTTCGCGAGACCCGCGATGGTGGGGACGACCAGTGAGAAGACTATGCCCGATCAGCATCAGTGGGAGGCGGGCGCAAGCGGCTCGGAGAGTCGGATACGCACACGCGCCGGAGAAGAAGCCGTACAGGATCGCGAAGACGACGACCGCGCCGGTGCTCGTCACGCCGAACATCGCGAACACGAGCGCGCCCATCACAAGCACGACCGGCCCGAGCACGTTGAACATCCCGAGCCGCACTGCAAGCAAGTTCAGCACGACGCGCCCTGGGATCGAGCTCGCGTTCATGATCGCGAGCTGCCCCGAGACGGTACAGTCAGCGCGTGCGGCGTACGGCGGGGGGGAGAGGCGCACCGTGTAGAAGGCGAGCGTGCTCGAGAGCCCGTGGAGGTTGACCCAGAGTTGCATGTAGAAAACTGGCTGGTAAGCCCTGACCGCGACAGGCACGGAACGGCTCTCGACTCACATGGGTAATAGATCGCCCAGAGCACCAGGAAACAGCTGCACTCTCGTCAGCAACTGACGACAACGTATACAGGGAGACCTTACCCGACGGAAAGCAGGACGTATGCTCTGTCCTTGAGGATCCTCAGGATGGACACCTTCGGGCGCTCCCGCCTTGGCAGCTGCGTCGTCATGATGCAGCACGCGGTCGCGAGGAGGCCGAGGGTGAGGAACGCGGTCGCGCGCACGCCCCATGCGAACCCGACGCGGCTGTGGATCAGCTGGTTGAGCATGATCGGATAGATGATCCCGCCGAAGCCCGAGCCTGCATAGTGTGAGTGGCAGGGCAGCGCGGAGGTGTGAGCACGGACCGGTCGCGACGATGCCCATCGCGAGGGCGCGGCGATGGCGCCAGTGGTGGGCTTGGACGGACTGGGCGGGGACTAAGAGTAGGCCACTCGCGAGCCCGAGTCCGACCCCCTGCGACAGGACGAGCTCATAGTAGTGATGGGGGTTCGCTAGCGATAACATGAACATCCTGCGTGCAGCGTGAGCCTTGGAGTTGTGGCGGGTGTCGCTCAAGAGACGTGGTATGCTCACGAGAACACGAAGAGTAACGACGCGAAAATGATCATGGGCCGGAAGTAGCCCTTGTCGAGAAGCAGGCCTGCGGGAAGACCCATGAAGAAGGACAGAAAAATCTCGATTCGCGCGGTCTGAGTCAGGAAATTGCTGGCACACGACGAGCGACAGAACATACCTGGATGGACCCGATCCAGCTGATGTTAGACGACGTAGACGAGCCTTGGAGGGTGTAATAATCCTGGTATACACCGAAGGAACTGGAGTAGCCGAACGTAGAAAACATTATCATCCATCTTGTCGCATGACGGGTTAGGCGAGTCGGTCAGTGAGTGAGCGGTAAGGCTCACCCGCCTAGGACAGACAACCACGCTCGAAGTCCTCCGTCCATTACTGGTGCGGGTGCCTCAACGCCCTTCTCCATGACCGGCGAAGGGAGCTGTTGACTCGACTCAGAGAGGTCCGCGTCCACCTTCAACTCGACGTCCTGGGATATGGCCATGGTCTACTGAAACTGTACACAACAGCAAGGAAGGGGGCGAAGACGGCGGGAGGCGGAGGGAAGGTAGGGATTGCCACCTTACGGCCCCCAGCATTCCGTATTATGGTCCGTGAACCAATGGGACGGACCGGACCACTTATCGAATGGAAACCCTTCTGCGTGATACGAAACTGTCAGACAAGGTTGGGCGGGACGGGCATCAGATTGAAACCACACGAACGTCATGAAGGCAGCGTCGCAGCCATCCTAAGAATGCATCGTCACCGGAGCCAGCATCGCGAAATTCGTAACATATCAGCAGCTCACAATGTCAGGAGGCTCACTTAGGGCCTTTTACTGTACAATCGGGATGCCCGCTTGGTGCTGTACAGCCAATGAAATGCCCAAATTTCTGCTTGTTTTGGTGCAGGAGAGCGTCGAAACGCATTGTCTGAATTTGCGATCAACCGACTTTGCAGATGCCAGTGCATTTGCAACGTGATTGATTGGATCTCGAACAGCACCTTTACAACGAACAGTCGTGCCACAGAAGGTTCAGCCACCTCATATGTACATTCTCCCCCGGTGTCCCCGGACTGCACGATCATGCGGCTGTATCAAGCGAGAGTCGCGCCTCAGAGCTGTTAGGAACAAATATGCGGTGATACTGACTGCGTTCCTTTTCCATGAAAGATACTAGTACTGCAAGGAGGTTAGTATGCAGCGGAGGAAGCGATTCGACAATTAGTAGGTGGACGTCTGGACAAATTGCTAGGTACGCTGGCACTGTGGCAGCGTCCTCCGCCTTCTGTTTATGAATGTATTTTGCTGCCCACGTATTTTCTCACGGACATGTAGCACTACATTGATCTTACGCTCCGCCGTTTCGTCAACCAGCGGTCTGCGCAAGTAATGCCTGGGACGCCGCTTCGACTTCTGTATCCGCAGCTGGCAGGTCCGTGAGTAGTTCGACTAACCTCACTAGCACGTCGACAGTCGAGCAGTGGTGGCCTCCACACTCTTGACTCGTGTTGCTTATCCGAGTCCAGCAGCGGTAGCACTGCGTCCACGTCCGCGAGTATTGCTGCGGACACCACAGGTGCGTCTAGCTCGTCCAATGCGATTGATTCATCCTGTGCAGCAAGCTTACTAGCTCCCGCGACTGATTCGTCGAGCTCCACTAGTGCAATGCCTGACGATCTGTGCCTCCGTCGTGGCATCGACACAGAACCTTATTCAACGCACTTGAGATGTATGGGAGCCCCAAACTTTTGTCAACATTGTCCAGTGTGATCCCTCATACAGATGGAGGGTCCAATAGTAAGCAAGGCCGCCCGCTCAAGCTATGCCTAAGCACAGCTCCGGTCCCATGCATCTCTGAGGCAGTCCAGAGGGCTGTGTACGGCACAGATTGGGCTGATGAAGGTGAAGATAAAGATGAGATATGATGAGCTAGCCACCGATGAGCGGCACTAGACACTGACAGATCATGAGGGTGCCCCGGACCTCACGGTGGGTAGGCTGGGGTCGCTTGAGCCACGATCAACGGGAATGGGTGCAGTTCGGCACATAAGACACTTGAGGGTGGTTAGACTGCCATTCAGAGTGCGCGTTCATACAGGCAATAGGTGAGTGTTATAGGTGGAAGTCCGGATGAGCATGCATCTGAATGAACTCTCAGTGGAACCATGAATTTCAAGCTTCGACCATCCCTGACGACGTTTCACGGAAAACAGACGCGTAGATGTGAGTGTTCGTATGTGAAGATGCGGCGCAGCACTAGTCAAATGTTTTAGGCATGCAATAATATGTATGCGAATCTACCCTTGGACGAAAAACCATCTTCTGCGACAGGGGAGCAAAGAGGGAAGACATAACGGGCGTCACGCTCAATCCTCTCATCACGCTACACTGTACTATCATGAAATGATACTACACGGTGCTTATCATTTCGTGAAGCTGATATGTCGGAACTCTAGAGGCTTTCCATCTTATGCCCAACTTGCCATCCGTCCTATGACTCGGATCTGTGGCCACACTCTTGATAATTCCATTAGTACCGCATGACTATGACATGTGTCGTCATTTGTTTGCGTCTCACACTGTCTATTATCACAAGTAGCCGCTGTACCGCTGCACTTAATACAGAAGCATGGGCACAACTGTTGGAATTCCACCGCCAGTCATCCTCCGGAAAACGCAGAGGAGACTCGTAGCAGGCACACGCATCCTAGACTCGTCCGTCTCACGGACTGGCGCGCGACTTGCTGCTCAGCCAAATTCAGGGCGACAGTTTTGCATCTGCCCGTCCGTGCTGGTTCGCGAACGGTGACCTGCTCAAATAGTTGGGTGACAAGCGGCTCCGGGCCGTGACGGTGGCAGAGCTCCGTAGGCCTCATCCTGTCGCGGGGAAAAGGCAAGTCGTGTATGGAGAACTTTGTAGCGCTATTCTCTCAATCACGGGTAGTGAATCCCCCATCCATCGCCATCGAGCGATGTTTCAACGTGGGCGGCCAGACACGTGTACGTTACGGTACAGAATGTTCAAGTAGACACGCTGCTCTATGTAGTCGGTATCCGAGTTATGGGTGAATGTCAGCTCTCTCGCATGAGCGTCAGGATCATTCTTACCCGAGTCCGTGAAGCTTGCTGTACCACCCGTGGCCCTCTCATAGGCCGTGTCGTCTTCCAGCACATGTACTGTTCGATGTCAGAGCATGATCACTCGTACTCCGAGCTGAATGCTCATCTGCATGTGTGACTCACTCAGCAGAAACGCAGTCATGCATACAGCTGGGTATGTCCGCCTTGACCACCGAGGTGTCCACGCTATGCTTGGTTGGTCCGGCAGCCTCTGACCTGGCAGCGCCAGCCTAGTTGTAATGCTTTCATACACCAAAACTAGTCGACGCTGCGGCGCCTCTATGGCAGAATATCTTGATCTAAACGTAGAATGTGTGATTATTCTTACTAGCGCCATATCGAAGTTCACATTCGTCTGGGGCTATGTTTCACAGCCTAGGTGGAGCAGACAACCGAGCAGACGATACGTCTGACCTGTTCGAGGCCTACGGAGAAGAACAAGAACGAGTCAGTCCTGAAGTCGCTGTATGCGTCTGATATATGATATGACGAGCGACCAACCTCTTTGCTCCGCTGCCCTCCCAACCACTCGACCCACGCGCTCCATGTGTCATCACTCGCAATGGGAACCCGAACCACCTCTCTGACGTTCAAGCCTCGCACGTACTCCCGCACGCGCGGCAGGGCCGTATCAACCACGCTCTTCTCCCGCGAAATGCGCGCCTTCTCCCCGAGACTCTCGTTCTCCGCGTACCACGCCGGATCAAGGCGGACGACCGCGCATTCAAACAAATCAAGCAGTTCCCGAGGAACGCCCGCGTCCAGCGCACTAGAGTACGCGTAGCTGCACCCAATGGCAAACACACCGCGCTCACACTGCGGGAGGAGCAGGTCGTTGAAGCCGGGGTCGCGGTGGCCGCCTGGCAAGCCATCCAGAGTCCGTGCGCATTCATTGAAGATGGCCTTTGCGTGTCTTTCGAGGATGGTGTCCCCGTGCGCGCACGCGGGCAAAGTGTACTTTCGCTGCAGGAGCTCCGAGTAGAGGCGGATCGAGATGGTTGTCACGTCGCCCTCCGCTATGATGAATCCACGGACGTCCGCCTGAAAAACATGAATTAATCAGGCTATCCAAAAAACCATGCAGACTACGCACCTCCACCTGGCTGATGAAGTTGTGCCCATATGTGCCCTGTCCGCCCAGCCGCTCCCCAACCTCCCGGAAAGACTGGACGGCAAGCCGGCACACGGTGGTCTTGAAGACGGTGGCCATGCCCTGCAGCTCGGGGCCCTCGAGGTCCAGCGATCTCACCAGTCGCGCGACGTCGTCCGCCCACGCGTTCAGCACGCACGCGACCGCCACAGAGTACAGGACCGGGATTTGCTGCGTACGGAATGCCATAATAGGGAACGGTGCGTCCTTTTTACCCTGGACGTGCCGGCGGAACGAGTATTCGACGCCAATGTAGGATGTGACCTTGAGCGCGACCGAGGCGGTCATCGGGATGACGATCTGTCCCATGATGATCCTCCGCACATACTTGTTGAGAGCGCGGTGTCGGTCGTGGATGCGTTCGTATTCAGTACCAAGGAAGGCACCGTGCGGTAGCTTGATGTTATCGAAGGACGTGAACGCGTAGTCCAGTGGGCACGTCCCACTCCGGGGCGGGAGCAGAATGGCAGACACTCCGGGACACATGTGGCCAGGGTCAGATGTCGCAATCAGGAACGGATGAACGCCGTAGTCGACGTCCCCCTCAATGAGCCTCGCAAAGACAACTGCGACCTTCGGGAGTTCAGGGTGTGGCGTTGTAGGAGGGAAAAACCTAAAGACCCAGTTCAAGCCAAGATAATGCAGACCTGCGATGAAACTCGAACTTGCTTGCGAGCACTGTCCGTTGGTGTGCGTAGTATGAAGCCGTCCTCAACCTTCTCCGCTACGGTTTCCAGACGCGTGATGTCCAGCCCATGGCCGACCTCGGTCAATAGAAAATTTCCCATGTATTCGCCGTCGAGGCCTTGCTGGAAGAGAGGCAGCAGGTCGGGTCGGCGGGGTATGACCAGAGCGAGGGTCCCCAAGAAGAGATTGACATGGCACGCGAGAATATTCAACACAGCGAAATCGAGTGCCACGATCGGGTGTTTAAACATGTCGATGAAAGCGTCGGTGCACCCCAGGACGTCATTGTAACTCAAATCTGCGGTGTGGATTCATCAGTTAGATAAGCATACACCCAAGACAGAGAGCAAATACGACACACTAGATGCTCGAAGGACTGTCCGCGCTCTTTCGTATGAGAGTAACGTTCGCTGGGCAGGGGATAGTAATTCTGTACGAGCATCGAACGAAGGATGCCAGAAATAAGTCATGACGGCTCGGAGGAACCGAGGAAACTAGCTCACCTGGCTCACTACGCGCCGGAATGGCCTATACATATGAGCAACGTGCTACTCCATTGTGTCGTCCGCTTGGCGGAGAATTGCGTCTTTTGACTCCGTTTTACTGCCCGTGACACTTTCAAAAGGGGCCTGAGGGCGGACTGGTCACCAACCCCTTCGCTAGATTCCACGAACAGCTCACTAGCATCAGATTGAGTGGGTCTACCTCCCCCTTCAGGAATGCCACAGGCGGTCAACGGAGCGCTCACAGTCGGAGATTTGTGGGCTGTATCTTCCGTAGTTAGTAAGACTCGCGGAACGAAGCCATCGGAATACCTGATGACGCCTTCCTCTAGTTCTATGTGTTTCCATGACCGACATGGGAGACGTCGTTGACGTGACGTGAATAGCACAATCTGACAAACATGAGGGACTGCGGCGAGGCCCCAAGAATCGGACGTGTCAGACTGATGGTTTCTACGAATGGACTTGCAAGCCAGTGGATCTGAGGTGGATCGGTTCAGCAGAAGTACTGCTTGGCAGAGCCGGGACCCTCGAACTTCCTTCCTTATCGCAGAACAGAGCCCTGCTGGCTTGTTAATAATGCCGTAGTAATGATATGCCTCCATGCGTTGACTGTTTTGAGCACGGCTTCTGGCCGCACCACGCCGTGGACGGCCCATCTTCAGCGATTCGTCTTCGATTTCTGATCATCCTTGGACGTGGAGCCTTCTGGCGGCGTCCTGCACCGTATAGTCATCTTCGCAGATGGACGCCGCGAAGAAGCTGATACAGTACTCACGCTGTGTTGCAGATTGGTGCGTTGGCGTACTGACCAGGTGCAGGACGAGAAGGCGGACTGGTGGTCATGGCGAGGGCTGAAGTGAGGTCGGCAGCCACCAAACCTTGTGGCGTGAGAACTGGCCAGCTCGTCGAAGCGCCTTAGTTATCAAGAACTCCTCTCGTGGGGGATCTTAAGTTACAAGTATACAATCGTCCGCTGAGCGCGGAACGTTACCTACGACTGGACTCAAATTTTGGAGGACGAATGGTTGAAAGGGAGAGCTGAGCCAATGCTAGTTGAACTGAATGATGCATTGACACCTCAGCTCGACTGGTCCCAAAAGCCATCTTTGGCTTCCAGTGTCCACTGCCAGGTCAGAGGGCCCTTGCAGTTGCTGCAGTACAACGCAATGATAAAGCATAGCGGCCCATCAACTTACGAATTGCAAGATTGAAGACAGCTCAAATAGACGGTCGCTGGAACAGACCCATGGGGTCGACATCGACAAGTACTGCCCGGACTGTGGTCGGAACAAACTGCTTCGCGCGACCATCCTGGTTGTATAATACATTGCTCTGATGAGAGTTGTAATGGAATATTATCAGTGCTTCACTGCGTTCGTTGTCTATGCAACGATGACCAAAAGTCAGCTACCCGCATAGGCTGGCCGTCCTCCACACATCCTGCGCGGTACGCGACCCATACGCGACGCCAATGAAGCGACGAACGTATTAACGTCCCCTGGCCCATCATCCACGACCCGCCCCACGCATACCCCTCGCTACTCAAACGAGTTGTGTCCCTTTCCTCTTGACCATCATCGCCCGCGCAACCACCGCGGTCGCGGTCCCCGCCAAGATAACGACCTATCACAAACCATCAGCGTCCAACGCCCAACATCACAGCAGAGCACGCGCGCACGCACCCCGCTGAACAGCGTCGGCTTGTACCACCGGTCGAGCGAGCCCAGGAGCGCACCGCTGATGGGTGTGCCCGTCAGGATCGCGAACGACGTGATGAAGTACCCGAGGCCGATCCGGAGCCTGCACCATATTCCAGGCGAAGTTAGGTCCGTATATGCGCGAGGTCAGTGGAGCAATGAGCGTACCCGACTTCGTGCGTGCTCCTAGCCATCGCCGCGAGGAGCGGCGGGCACAGCGATATATCTGCACGCGAGCATCAGCACAACCCGGCGCGCCCTCGCCTTGGGGTAGAGAAGCACAGACGCACATGCGCCGGAGAAGATGCCGTAGAGGATCGCGAACGCGATGACGCCCCCGGGCGTCTTCGCACCGAGCATCGCGAAGACGAGCCCGCCGCAGATGAAGCTGACGGGCACGATCGAGTTGAATGCGCCGATCCTGTCCGCGAGCGCGCCCGCGGAGGCGCGCCCGAGCGTCGAGCCCGCATTCAGGATCGCAACCTGCCCGCGTGAGAGTCAGTACTCGAGCTGTACCTAGAGCCGGGTGCGACTGACCGAGTAGAAGGCGAGCGTCTGCGAAAGGCCCTGGCTGCTCACCCACAGCTGGAGGTAGAAATCTACGATGACGGGTGAGCGAGTTCCCTTGTTAGGGAGCAGTGCGCTGGGCGGAACACGCACAGGGGTAGAGCAGGCCCCAGAGGCCGAGGAAGATGGAGAGGAGGACGACGATGTACGGCCCATCGGTGGCGACCTTGGCGACGGACGGGCTCGGTGCGCCTGGCGGGCGCTGCTTCGCGCTCGGGAGGCGCGTCGAGAGCATGAAGTTCGCGAGGACGAGCATGCCGAGCGTCATGAACGCCGCCGCGCGCACGCTCCACGCGAAGCCGAGGCCGTTGTTGAAGAGCTGGTTCAGCATGATTGGGTACACGACGCCACCGCTGGACGAGCCTGCGTGGCAGGGGATGAGCGATCGCTGGGCGCGGGTAAAGAGACGGGCTACGCACCCATGAGGACGATGCCCATCGCGAGGGCACGCCGCTTCCGCCAGTGGTGCGACTGTACGGACAGTGCAGGGACGAGGATTAGCCCGCTCCCGAGCCCGCTGCTGATGCCCTGCGCAAGCAGGAGCTCGTAGTAGCGCGTCGTGTTCGCGATCGAGAGCATCATCAGTCTGAGAGCGTGGCTGGTAAGCTTCGTTCGGGGAGGGCGGGTGGTACGCACGAGAAGACGTAGAGCACGGAGCCGACGATCATGATGTGGTGGAAGTAGCCCTGGTCGAACAGCTTCCCGGACGGCAGCCCCATGAGGAACATGAAGAATAGCTGCGGTGGATGAGCGAACAGTCAGGCTATCGTCTGCTGGCTCAGCTCTGCGACCTACTTGGAGGGAACCGATCCAACTGATGTTGGACGCGGACGATGTGTTCTCCTCAACGTAGTAATCTTGAAACACTCCATACGAGCTGGCAAAGCCGAATGTGCAGAAGGCCACTAGCCAGCTATGAAATCCATGAGGTCGATGCCCCGATCAAACGAGAGTACTGGTGCTCACCCTCCGAGCACGGTAAGCCATGCTTGCCTCCCTCCGTCGGGAAAGACGATCTGTTGACTCTGATTGGGTTCGGATCGTTCCTCCTTTTGTGGCAGATTTGCTGTGCTATCGTCCACTCGCTGAACTTCCTCATCCGCCGGTTGCTCCTGGACGCCCTTCTCATCAGGGAGTGTGTACTTTGTCTCCAAACTTTCCGACATTGTGGTGAGAGACAGCTAGATGCTTTGCGCTCAGCCCTGGATACTGTGTGTTTGAGTTTTTCAGACATTGCGTGAAACCTGAATGACACAGCGACGTACCGAATGGCGCAAAGGCGAAAGGTATGGTACCGACTTGCGGTCGGGCTGTGTATGAGGGTCACCCTTTCGAGCGCAGAAGCCGCACAAAGCCCGAACGAAGGGGTCAGACTAGGAAGAAAGGAGGCCCTTAGGGGTAGCACACGGGGTGAGCCGCGCACGATAACTGCCGCATGTAAAAAGCCTGGATGAAGCCAAAGCCATTGTGGCGATACTGGGCGCACTTTGGCATCGTGCTTCCATGATGACGGAGCCAGGAAGGTCTGGTCGGGCGCACTGCACTTCACACGTGCAGAACAAGCATGGGTGAGCCGTTGTTCGGAACACGTCAGGCGGTGCGCAGGCAGGGTGCGACTGCGGGCAGAGTGCGAGATAGAAGGCGGACGGGAGTGTTCTCAACTCCAAAGTGGGAGACGCAGCGTGACACTGACAGCGAACGCGCTGTTCTATGGGTCTTCTGTCAGTTGGGACTCCGCTCTTACTCCTCCGCCCTACCCGCACATTATGTAACCCGCCGTACCAACTTATCGGCCAGTGGTCGACAGCCCGTCGGCACCGCGGCGTGCAGCCAGCGAGGACGCTGTGGTAGCAGGTGCTCTGACTACAGAGAGGGCATTGTCTTCGTAGATGCGGCCTGTTCGTGTGCGCATCTTCGGTTTGAATTGCATTCCAGTTGGTATGACATCTTCACATGCCACCGAATTTCATGCAACACGTGCCGAGACCTGGCCCTTCTTCCAGGGCTTCCACTTTCAGCAGCGGTATCACCGCCCACTCCCCACCTCCACTGGCATGGCGCACAGGAAACACCGACGAGTCAGGAAGCGACGTCCCCGCTCGCGATCGCAAGGTGCTCGGGGTATACTATATGCGTATCTCGATGCGCCGGGCCCATCTCAGCGGCGGCGCCACAATGGGCCCGGCCATATCCCGGCTCGCCAACGCGGAAGCAAAATTTCCGATCTCGGATCACGCCGGCGCCTGTCCAAGATTAGAGTAAGATTGGAATATACATGTCTGACAGCGGACAACCTAGGCCCGATCAGATAGTAAACTTACACGCCAGCCAGGGTCTGGCCGCGCGCGTACAAATCCCATTTATTTGCTGGTAGTAAGTAATTTGCAGGCTTGTATCAAATGCTGCCACGGTCATTGGATACTAGAATGCTCGCCGTGGAGCGCAAATTGTTATGTGTCGTTATTCTAGCCTCAGGTGCACCGGGATGGAGCAGCTGGCAGCGACCGGCTGCGCGAACAAGCTCCAAGGTTCCACGCAGAGCATGCAAATCTGCTCAAGGTTCAGCCCACTGGGCACAAGTTCAACTATCATTGCGACATTCAAATCTTCGTGACGGCCGATTGCGTGTCGTGGCTATGCGTCCACTGTCCTGATCCGGACAAGGCAGTCGCGGTGGAATGGAGAGTTCTGGCGTCTTTCTCTTCCTGGATGTTGAATTCGCCGCTAACTGCAGCACCAATTGAATGCGCACCGAAACTTGGAACTTACAAGATCCGCCGTGCCGGTCGGGATGCAGACCCACGGTACCGAACTTTGATTATCATCCACACCCAGTCCCTGCACGTCTTGGTCGCACTCAGTCGGAACAGTGGGGCTCTGGGTGCGCAGAAGGCCCTCTTGACTTGTATAGAACCGAACCTCGGACCATTCGCCATCTGTTCTATCAGGCCAAGGTATCATATATCAGGGACCCGTCAGAGTGGAGTGTACACACCAACCTTGAGGCCACGGTTGGCGACCAAGCATATGGCAAAACTCTGACTTTTTCGCTGTTCCGTCACGACCCAGATCACCGGGAACAAATACATGTTAATGAAAGATTGTCGTGCACCTCTGATTATTACCACGACGTGGCAGCTTCGTCGTACTAGTGCATGTCACCGGTGGGAAAACTACCGACAACGCCGCCCCGTCAATCTCGTAAACGTTGGGTGACCGAAATGTCATCGTTGAATTGACACCCCTTTGCGACAGACCCGTGCTGACAAATCATGGCAATATATTCGAGGTGTGTATGTACGAGAGTCCACGCATGCGACGAACCGCTTATCAAATGCCTCTCTGAGCAACACGAGCAGACGGACAGTCTCACACCCTGACAAACCCGATTCAGCGAAGACAAATACAATGACTGGCGCACTGGGCACTACGAAGTACATGGCACGGGACACGCTCCCGCAGCGGTATACTGATATGCATAAACGTTAGTGCAACGGCCCGGGGGGGCCGAGCAAGAGTGACGAATAACGACAGGATCGACGCAACGTTGTCCGAAGTGGGATCGAGAGGCGGGCGGGCGGGAGTAGTATCACTTCATCGCGGTGAGGTACACGTCGTGCGAGCGTGACCGGGTGCTCCGCAGGTGCTCGCGCGCGTTGAGTCTGCGTAGACGTTTAGAGTGAGCGCGTATCGCGGCTGTGGTGCAGCGGCGGGTGCTTACACTGCCATCATTGAGTTGACGTAGACTGCAGATGGGATTCAGTGAACTGGCGAGCGCGGAGCCATTGGGGCACGGCGAGCTCACCTTTGCCGCTCAGGCAGTGGAAGATGAGCCAGAGCATGCCCTTTTCTTTGGACCCCAGATACTGGAAAGCCGGCGCCATGAGCGTATAAGCGCGCAACGAAGCAGCGACGACGAACCGCTACACATATCGCTATCTGCGCAAGGCTGCAGCGCGACAGCAAGACCGGTCAAACTCGCAAGAGGCAGGGAATAGAGTGGGCGAACGTACGCTAAGAGGATCCCGCGATTGACGAGATATATAATCAGTTTGTGCAGCGTGTTGTCCGTACTACAGAGGCGTCAGCATAGGCACGCGAGCAAGCTGGGGAAACGGCGCACCGTACGAGGCCGGTCTTCTTCTTGTACAGCAGCCACGGGAGAACGGCGCAGACGTACACGTCTGCGATGGACGCGGACCAGATCTTCGTCATCGTCGGCGCCTCGTCGATGGTCAGCCGTCAGTCATTCGCGGGGTGTGGGGAGAGTGCTCTTACTACGGCTGCCGCGAGGGTCTTGGTGACGTTGTAGTCGGCATCACTGCGGTATCCGGAACGTCAGAATGAGCGGGGCCTCGCCAGTGGAGGTGAGCTTACGCTATGACTTTCAGGCTCTCTGGCAGAACACGCGGGTTCAGTATTTTCGCGCGGCAATGGGCGCGTTCTCGTACCAAGAGCCATTGCTGATGTACGGCGATCAATACGGGTGACCAACGGACAATCATGCTTGTCGACACACCTGCGGACAGAACAGACAGCGAGACCTGCACCCACGACGTCAGGTTTGCTGTGGGCAACGGGGAAGGACAGGGGCGAGTGCTCACCGGGAACGCGACACACGCGACCTTCCACCGCTGACGCATATTCGGAAGTACTGCAGATTGCGGACATACGTCAGAGCACTGTGCGGACGTCGGGTAACGTCGGGAATCGTACGATGCCAAATTCCGTGGACGTAAAACCTTTGTAGAGGCAATTCTAGTGTCAGGAGGTTCTCCACGTAGATCTTTGAGATGCGCACATTTGAACGATGAAGATGGCGATGCCCTGTCCGCAAATGGGCGTCAGCGCACGTAGGATGAATAGGAGTGTGACGCACCACAGTCGCATACTCAACCTACGATATTCCGACCACAGATGTCAAAGTCAGTTAAACATTTCATGGAAGACTAGACTCTATGCTTACGCTGAACATCCTAGAGACCGAAGGTTTTTGGTTAGCGACGCACGCATCCATCAGAGAGGGTGACATACTTCGGGAGCACCTCCAGGCTCGTCAGGACGCCATGCCCGTCAACAGAATAATTGTATAAGATCTATGCGGGATGCTGTCTCAAACACTGAAGGTTTGAAGGGGAACGACGGTACTAACGTATACGTCGGCGATGGTAACAACAGTGTCTAGCACCCTAACCATGGCCATCAGGATCGAGCGAATAGATTATAATAACGACTGCGTACCATATGAAGAGAACCTAGAAGCAGCTCGGTAATTAGGAGTGTCTGGCGGGACGCTTCGCGGAGTACTTACAAAAGTTCTGAGAAGAAGACCATCGCGTGCATGATAGTGACTGGCGTAGTACGTGAACTGCGCGCACGTCACTCCATACAGCCTTCGGACGCCATGAGCAATCGGTACACGTTGGTCACGAGCAGCGGGACTTACATTGTCGAAAAGAAACCAGTCCCGATGAACACACACCCCAACGTCAATCCCAGGCTGGTCATGGCGTTGTGATCAGCGAGCCTGTTTGCGATACTACGGGCAGCGATGATCCAGTGGCCCCAGTTTGGTGTGTCGAGCGAGGCCTGCGAACGAGGGCTATATACAGACACAGCGTGCGCGATCACTGCAGCCTGATCAGCGTCGCCGCCGGGTCAAGAACAACGAAGGTGCAGGTTCTCTGGCGGGGGACGGAGCGTGGCCGGCCTATTGCCTGGTGTACTTAAGGTTCAATCACGGAACTGGAGTTGCATGCATGATGTCCGACCAGTGCGAACGTGAATCCCCGAAGCTGATGAGCGTGCTTTTAGGCGCCGAGGCGTTCGCAACTCGATGGCATTGCGCAGGACGCCAATGTATCAAGGCAGCCGTGGCTGAGCGTGAGAGGAAGCGTCGTGGCGGTCGTAGCGTAGTACCAAACCCACACAACAGCTGGCCGACGATCCGTCAACCGCTGGACATTGAGCCGCGTACAGGCGTGCCAGGGACCCTATCATGATGATACTTATCAGGCGCGATCTTCGGATTGTCTGTTGGCCGAACTTAGCATTGAGCTGGACTGTGGAGGCAGAGAATCGTGATGTCAACTTTTCGTGGCCTTTTGCAAGACACTGATACGTCTTTCAGCGGGTACGCACCTTCCTTTCGCACTCAAGGCCGAGCTCCGGACGCAACCGGGGGGCTCAGCTCGGAGCAGGGCGCATGCATCGGTTTAATGGAGTGGTGCGACCGTGAATGATCATCAACTCTGGTTTGACACGTAGAAGTTGAGAAGCGAAGGTCTCCCAACGTAGCGTAGCCTAGTGCCATCTCAAGTCGGTCAGAAGCCTCCCCAATTATCTAGTGAGGAACCTGAGAGCTTGAGGAAATCAGAGGGCTGGCATGCAACAAGCCCGAGACTCCCGCAGGGCGATGCCTGGCATGCGGTCCCACCTGGCACCTGCGAACAAGGCATCTTGTGTGACGTACATTTGAACAAGACGGCACTGCATGAGCTCACCTCACGATAGGAAGCAGTTCGGCTTGAGAAACGCAAAGACTTTATGATCATGCTGCGCTAGGCACGTCCGGGCCCTTCGTGGGGTCAAGACTCCGAGTCGGGATGTACTGGCGTCATCGCTGAAAGATAGCGATAGTGGTCGATAAGTTTTCGAGCGGTGCGCACTGGCATATGACCAACGGACAGACCCCGGCCTACGGGATGCCGCCGTCGTGCATTGAAAACCTACCGCTGACAGGCTGTCTGCCGCGAACGCTGTCATGTCAGGGCCTAGGAACGTCCTGTTACAACCCAGTCGTCGCCCAGTGGTAAGTATGATATTCTAGCCCGGCGTTTCCGCTACAATACATATATTTAGTAGGTAACATATGGCCTTTAACTAGTTTTCTCTATAATTAGTCTTCCCTGTAATTGGCCGATCTATCAACTCCCACACTTGACCGTCGCTGTGACCGTATCATTTTATGTGCTGTGTTGAAGAAGTCCCAATGCTTTTCGCTGCTTCCATGACTTGACAGCTAGGTCCATAATGATGGGGCCCAATGTCCCAAAAACACGCAGTGGCTAGGCTGCGCGGGATCGTTCAGGGATCACTCAATATCGAGAATCCGACATACTCTGCTAGGACCGTCTGTATACGATCTGTTGCGAGGCAGGGGCCTATCACGATGGACTCAGCTGGAATCGTCAATTGCCATCTGGGTCACTTCGATGTTCAGTCTCTCCATCATGATGTACTAGCTGCGAACTGACGGCGGAGCCTCTCTGTCAAGCACCCGTTTTAGTATACAACACTGAGATCTCGCTTCCGGAGAAGACTGGGGCCCCAGATCCGAACTGACGTGCCCGTATTGTCACGAAGAGAGTACCATACCCGTCCGACATGGTGACGCGAGAGTTGGGGAGAAGGCTGCTCAGACGTGATGCCACAAGCAAAGTCCAGGCAACGTTGGTGAGTTCCTTTCAACTGACGGAGTTTTGGGTTGGCATCGTGGTCGTGCAACAGAGAGGAACCGCACTGATGCATGCTGACCGTCCACTGCTACTGCGTCGCGAGAATGTAATACGTGGAATGCGGTTTACGGATTATAGAATCTACAGCGTGCATTCCCTTCAGTTCTGCTTCACGACGGACACCCCTCAAAGCTTAGTATCGAAATCCAAGTTCTTAGAGAGATCCTCCCACACGTCCATCGTGTCCGTGAGGTTCTTGCAGTACGCTCTCGCACGGTCGTACGTGCCCTGCCCGAGCAGGAGCCACAGCGGGGCCTCGCGCCCCTTCGCGCGCCCCTCCCCCTTCACGACGTCCACGAGGAACTCCATCGCCTTCGCGGGGTCGCCAGCGCCCTTCCAGTTGGTCCATGCGTTCTGGATCGCCTGCTTGGACTGCTCGCGCAGGGCGTCGTAGTCGGGGAGGAACCTCGTGGACAGGTTCGGGCCGTTGAGCAGGTTCGGCGATGTCTGGAAGCCCCCGGGGACGGCAATGACGATGCGGATGTTGAACGAGGCGACCTCCCTTGCGAGCGTCACGGAATACGCTGGCGAGACCAGTCGCGAGTGAGCTCTTTGCAGAACCAAGTCCAGGTGCTGATCGTACCATGTAATGCCGCTTTGGATGCGGTGTACCAGCCATACGGCTGATGTTTTCTGTCCGTCAGCCCTCTCGCCGGCGTAGTACGGAGGCGCAGCTTACCGGCAGGTCAATCCAGGCCGAGCGACTGCCTACGTTGACGATCGTGCCGGACTTGCGTTCTCGCATGTACGGTAGCACGGCGTTGACGAGGTTGATCTGACCAAAGAAATTCGTATTAAAAGTCGTCATCGCGGCTTGCGACCTACAATCGACCTCTTCAGTCCAACCCGCGCGAAGAGGCTTCAATGACGTAAGACGGCTTACCCTCCCTCTTCCGTCACGGAGTGCGGCATTATGCCTGCGTTGTTGACGAGGACGTCGATTCTGCCCCATTTGCTGACCGCCTCGGCCACGATTTTGGCCATGTTCTCTGGGCTGTCCGTCAGCTCCAGCTCGACGACGTGCAGCCGCGAGCGGTCCGGGATGTCGAGCCTGAACTTCGAGAGCTGTCTCACGGTTGCGATGGCGCAGTCCCCGCGGGCGAGCACAGATCGTACGAGGCATTCGCCGAGACCAGACGACGTTCCTGCACACCCAAGTAAGTGCGGGCGTGAGCAATTGTTAAGGCTATACGCTGCGCGGAGTGCACGAACCTGTGATGAACCAGACTAGTTGGTTTTGCGACGCCATGGTCAGGTGTGGCCGGGTAATAAGCCCCGCGACGCCGTCCGCGACAGCTTATATAGGGGACGGCATTCCCAGAGCACGAATGGCCTATCGGTGTCGACGTCGGCCTCTGGATATTAGGTTCGCAGGTGATCGGCGCTCCCGCGGCTGGGCGCTACTGAACGCTCATCGATGTAGATGCCATTTCGGGGCGGCTTGGAATGATGTCTGATACCCAGAAGCACTCGTTCAACGCTCTGCGGGTTGTCTGACTGATGTTCGGCGCTCTCCTAGGTTCTCCATCATCAGATGGAAGCTATAAGAGCCTCAAGATACTTCAGGGCATTCACATGGTCCGCCTGTTTGAAGGAGGTGGTGAGCCCGATAAAGCCCCTCATCTGCTCTGAGAGCGCTGAGGACGCAGTATGAGGAGGGAGGGGCAGTCGGGCCGTCCTGCCTTGTCATGCATTTTCATTGTTCACATTGATATTCCGAGGCAGATGTCCTGCGATCGCATCCAGAGCAGTGCAGGTGTGACATAGGAGGGTTCTTCCATGTATGATACAGTCATTTATACTGACCGTCCTTCATGCTGAAGCATGACCCAGCCGACATCGTCACACATGCATTCAGTGTAATTCAACCTTAATCGGATCATACTACTCACTACATCGCCCGAGTATTAGGGTTGCCGCGGCCGAGTTCCTGAACCCCCTCAGATTCGAACCGGTCACCACGGCCCTAGACTAATATTGCTTGCGTGTTCTTACCACCTACTAATGCTTGCTTACCACAGCACCCTCCACTTCATGACCTTGCGATTCAGGGCTCAGCAGATGCATCTGAGCGGGCCTTCCCTACGCATATATCCAATGTTTTCCCAGAACAACACTCCATTCGGACCGTATCATCACATCCGTTTAGAGGTTCTTTTGTTAGGTACCGAAGATCGCGCACCAGAACTGCTGCTGCGCGTGGAGTGGAGAATGATCATGATGAGATGCTATGAAGACCGTTTGTTCGGACAAAAACAACGATCTGGCTTTAAGTGGACTCCTAAGTCACACGACTTTCAGAAGTCGAATCTTCAGTGGCGCTCAAGCTGCGCCGTGTCGGGGCTTAACTCGATGCTTACGTAATGCATACCCCGCTGTATCACGCACCATCTGTTAGTGTTCCTAACTTCATCCTAACTTTTACCTTCCACTGTGCGTCATTGATTCATTCCCTCCCTCTAATGCCGCACGTATCCCAGCAAATGGACACGAATCTAGGTGCTCTCAGAAATGCGCCACCTCTTAAATGTGCGAGGTACACGTGGGAGACTCGTGTTGATACGCTAGTTCCGAATTGGACACGACGGGTTGAACAGCAGTGACAAGTTACAGCTTTGTGTCAAGAAGGTCTGTAGATCTTGCTATACCGTGGTCAAATAGAGGATAACTCTTACGTGGATCGGTCCCCCAGATGCACGAGCACACTCTGGCCTGTCATGAAGCCAGGAGGGCAACTGGCACTCAACGGAGGTCTGGGAACGGAGACGCAGGCCATAGTAGCGGTGCGATTAACTCAGGCCACACGCAGCTTACAGAAGAGCAGCGACCATTCTGCCGTAGATGCTACTGTCCTCTTGGTCTTCTAGCTGACAGTGGTTTACGACTGGCAAACCATGAGGTATGCAACGTTCATAGAGCGAGCGATGATACAATCATGACAGGCGAGCCTGAACTCTCAGCTCGGAGATTCTGGATGGACCATGTACGTAGACATTCTGCTGCATGATGCGCATTGTATTGACCTCCTCCTATAGTTGAAGGAAATCCTTGACGGGGGCTTCGTCACCTATGACACGGGTTCAGCATATTCGGCAGTTGGACACAGGGCACAACTACACACACATGTATTACTAATTCAAGATTAATGCATCTACCCCGCCGACTTTCGCTCCGTCCTATCCTATGGTGCCGGGAATTGATGCGTATAAGACGGAAGACCTCTGGGCCATGCCGCGATGAATAAGCGCCGAATGACACCGTGGCCCGGTAAGGTACAGCTGCTCAGAAGGCTTTTGCTCCAATCAGTAACACCCAACCGGCTTGGTACAGTGCGTGCCTGCAGGAAGTTTTGCAATCCAGCCGCAGTTACTCAGAGACCGCCATAGGAACATATCACATCATTTGCCCGGCTGTAAACGTATCACGATGTGACGGCAGTACTGGGTCCGGTAACTTGTAAGCATGATGAAGCCCGCTCTGACGACTGATCTTGTAGATCTCAGGCATACAGGATGTTCTCAGCATCAGGTCTTCACGCTCCACTCGCCATTCATTCTGTCGAACTGGTCTTCCATGTACATCAGCTTCTCACAATTCAGGTCCGCCTGCTGCGAAGAAGGTCAAACGTTAGCGCGCTCATAGCGGTAACGGTCAATGAGATCCACGCACTGTCTGTACTGTCAAACTTGTAGCAGCTTCTCTGGACTTGCGTCTTATCGTAGGGTGCGCCTTCGGTGGGTCTGGATCCTTCATTGGATGACTGATATCATGGCAATGTGCCTGTTGCACCTACAACGTCTGTATACCAGGCGCGTATGCTCTGTCAGCGGCGGACACTGAGAACAAAACGATCCCCGTAGATGCTAACCACATTGGTGTGATGGACATCATGTATGGTGAGTAGTCAACATACATCTGTCCTCTACGAGATGCTAACTTGCCAGGGCCCGGATCAACCGGGCGACACTCAGATCGTGAAACTCCATCAATATCGCTTGTACTGCTGTCTAGCTATTTGTACCTCACACGGGCTGGGAACCTCCCTCCTGCCACCTGACAAGTTCGGAAGCGATACTTTAAAGCAGGTGCAGCTAGCTACTACTGGGGCATTGTCTCGCTATGTCTGAAGCCATCTCCCCCATGTCCACCGAGGAGGAGAAGGGTGGAAGCCTTACGTCGCCGCGGCTTTCGTATGCCTCAGAAGTAGTGGACCCGCGGCGCATCTTGCGCAAGTTGGATTGGCATCTTCTTCCATTCGTATCTATCCTTTATCTTCTGTCTTTCCTGTGAGTTAGTCTACTCTGATTGGGTTCGAAATACTGAGTATTTCTTGTTAGTGATCGTGCAAATATCGGTTCGTAAATTCACTGTTCAACTGCCAGTACTTGAGTACTGACAGCAGTATTGTAACAGGCAATGCAAAAGTGGCAGGGCTTACGACGGATTTGCACCTGACGGGCATACAGTATAACTGGTGTTCTGCAGTTTTCTTCGTGCGTGGCATACCTCTTCTACTTTCTGATACTGACACGTTCATGTTTAGTTGCCATACGCTTTTCTGGAGGTCCCTTCGTAAGCCATTCCTCTCCATCCGAGTGTCATGGATCTCATGGAAAACCCTTAAAAACATGCCTTCAGTAATATGGCTTTGAAACTGCTGAGGCCTTCGCGATGGAGTGAGCGTGCTTCTACCAGCTCTTGAAGTGGCCGAGCACTGATAGTTCTTCAGTCCCCTTCATTATGGTCTCATGGGGTATCGTCATGCTGTCTATGGCGTTTGTGAAGAGTTTTAGAGGACTCCTCGCGTATGTTTTTCGCCGTCGTACCCTGATTGCAAGACTGACAGTTACCAGGGTGCGGATTTTCCTCGGTATCACAGAGGTAGGACGACCTACTCTACCCTACAGAGGCTCTCTCAACATGACAATGTCTTCAGGCTGGTCTCTTCCCTGGAGTGACGTTCTACCTGTGTTTGTGGTACCCTCGTGCGGCACAGGCACAACGAGTGTCGATCTTCCTGTCTGCAGCGACCGTCGCCGGTAAGCGGATATCATGGATCGATGCGAGTGGTGTGCTCACTGACTGCTAGGCGCATTCGGTGGCATTCTCGCCTTCGGCATCGAAAGGATGGATGGGTATGCATTGTGTCATCCACGTGAACGTTCGCTCATCGATAGTTCAGTATCGGCGGCTTGGCGGGCTGGTCGTGGATTGTGAGTGCGCTGCATTGGGACGCTCGATGAGATTGTTTACGGCTTATTTAGTTCTTATTAGAAGGATTGCGTACGTGTTTCATCTCCGGCCGTAGCGATAGTGTTGATTAACAATACGTGAACAGTCACTGTTGTGGTATCAGTTCTCTCGTTCTTCTTCATGTATGACGTAGGTTGTTGTCACAGTTCTTCGTATGCACGTTGACAGCTTCTGATCGTATAGGATCCCGAAACTGCGTCGTTCCTCACAACTGAGGAGCGTGAGTGGCTCCTCAGTACGCTGAAGGAGGACACAGCCGGATCATCCAAGTCATTCCAGTGGAAGTTCCTCACTCATGCACTTACGGACCCGTACACATATCTCTATATGTTCTTATACTTCTTGTGCGTACTTGTCCTTTGAAAACGGTAAATCCGCCGCTAAAATCCTTCGCGTATAGTATCGCATTGTCAGCGTACTCATTCGCACTATTTCTGCCGACAATCATCACTGGCCTCGGGTATTCCGCAGCTCATGCTCAGTTGCTCTCGATCCCTCCCTACGTCATCGGCTGTCTATTCACCGTCGCCTGCGGCGTCCTCTCCGATCGGTGGCGAATGCGCGGTCCTTTCGTTCTTCTTGGAGCGCTGGCTGGTCTTGCGGGTTACGCGATCCTGTTTGCAACGACGAAGGCCGTGGTAGGATATGTTGGAGTTCTCATCGCTTCGTGTGGGATATTTCCCGCAACGGCATGCGTACTTGCGTGGACCGGTGGCAACACAGGCGGCGATGTGAAGCGAGGAGTGGTCATTGCTATGACCATTGGTCTAGGCAATATCGGAGGGTGAGTGCACGGATCCCTCGTTCTGTATTCAATAACCGGTTTTACGCTCCTGTCAGATTCGCGGCTTCATTCATCTATCGTACCCAAGACAGCCCCCGTTATCACCCTGGACATGCGACCAACATTGGTTGTCTAGCTGCCGTGTAAGTGTCTGAGTTTCATGCCACTGCTTGCGAACACTGACAGGACTTGGACAACAGTGCTGTGCTTAGTGCCGTGGGGATGTATGCGCTTCACCGCGTGAACAGGCAGAAGCAACTGCAGGTCGAGAGATCGGGAATAACGGCGGAGATGGCGGAGGAGTTCTCCGAGCTAGGAGACAAGTCGCCCCTATACAGGTCCTTATGCTACTCTTGTGCCCATTGTCGTCAGTTGCTGACTGTTCCTTTCTAGGTACACACTGTAGTTCATGCTGGGTAAAGCCTCCCAAGTATACCCACAGTTCGCCGGAAAACTGATAACGGAGCGTTGGTCTGTTCAAGTCTATGTAGTTCGCCACCGCATTGGTGGCAGTAATGTGGTCGATGTAATTTCACCCGTGAGGGTGATTCGTCATGTTAATTCTCCTGGGCAGGCATGGCTTAGTTGTGGCTATTATTCAAGTGCTGTACAGTGATGATGTTGTCCGGAAAGTGGTACAATCCAGGCCATCTCATTACACCATGTTGCAGATTGTAGCACGTTGTGAATAGTGACCGTAGGTCCTTCATTTAAACAACATTTTCGCCAATAAAACGCGAGCCTCACTTGACAGCATCCTAATCATTGAACTAGAGCTTCGGCTTAATGAGATCCTTGACTGCCTCAGGGTCAAGCACTGCATGCGGGTATGGCAGCAGGAATTCGCGGAGGTGCTCGCTCCCGCCATCGACAGGGAGCACCTGGCCAGTAATCCAACTTGCCGCACTACTGAAGAGAAAGACTGCAGCATTTGCGATGTCAAGCTTCTCGCCCATACGCCCGAGCGGGACGGTATCGGCGTAGGATTGGCCCTTGGGTGAGACGCGGCCGATGCCTTCCGTGCCGCCTATGGGTCCTGGGGCAATGACATTGGAGCGGACACCCTGAGAGAATGTTAGGAAGCGTAACTCGCAGGAGAGACAATTGACCTACATGAGGGCCTTCTTCAACGGCAAGGACGGCCGATGCTGCAGCACGACGTTAATCCCGCTGATATGCAAGAGGCATGGATCACTTACTTGCGTCGATGGCAGCTTTCGCAGCTGACAAATGCGCCTGGTATGGTGTGCCTACGTGGTATCAGTATCATACAGCACTTTCCATCCGCTCACGGACCTCTGTAGTGCAGAGTTGCGCTGATATGAATGTACGAGCCCTTCGATGCGCGAACGTGGGCGAGGGTAGCCTTGATGGTGTTGTACGTGCCCAGCTGCGCGGACATGTAAGCACGAAGTTACATAGCGTCGCCATCGCCCTTACTGTGTCAATGTCGATGATGGTCTTGAATCCCCTCTCTGAGAGGCCAGAAACCGGCGCAAGGAAATTGCCCGCAGCGCCTATGCGAATGATTGACGGACAGTCACATGACCGCGCCTCAACGTCGGCAGAGCGACTGACCGCAGATGACGAAATCAATCCGTCCGAACTTCTCAATAGTCTTTGCCACAGCACTCTTCAATTGCTCCGGGCTGCGCACATCGGCTTGGGCAACAAGACACTGTCGCCCGGTGACTTTGCACAGCTCTGCAGCGCTCGCACTGAGCCGATCAAGTCTGGAGGGATCGTGACTCAATGGTACGGAGGAAGAGAATTCAGACTTCGGACCACTTACTTTCTCCCAACAATTGTTGCATCTGCTCCGTGGCGCATCTGTTATCGTTGAAGTTACTGTTGAATACAAGATGCATGTGTACGTACCACAGCCTCCGTTACGCACTTGCAGATGCCAGATCCGCCTCCAGTGCAGAATAGCACTTTTCCCTTGAAGATGTCATCCTTGAAAACTGCGGTAGAGTTGACCACGGGCGCAACATATGCTTTGGGAGCCATGGTCAAGCCAGCGAAGTGGAAGTTTACAATACAGAGACAAGTCGCTGAATACCCAAGGCTCTAATGCCGGCTTCTATATGCAAACCCCCGAAGACGTACATGTATACAATAGCTGATTCGTGCACTGCTCGGCATGCGGCGTCGAACACTGGGACTGAGCCACAGTTATCACGAAGGCCGCTTCCTCGGTAAACAGATAGGTCCCAGAACAGTGCCCTCCAACGGGTTGAGGGCGCGCGTGCGCCTCCACTGACGACCCTCGAACTCGCATGCCGCGCGGCGATGGCAGATATGCGCACCATCAAGAACGTTGTCCCTCTCCGTAGTCTTGCAGGACGCTATCTGATGAGTCGTTCTAGAAGATTCTAAAAAACGAATGCTTTCTGAATCGTGACTCCTCCTCCGCATCATGACAGCGTGGTGGCCTTTTGCTACAACGGGAGACCCCCCTAGGTCAGGTGCTCCTTTGGAAGAATCAGTCAGACAAGGTGCCGTCAACCGCACATACAACAAGACACGGTGACACCTCAGTAACCCCATCGGAGTGGAGGAAGAGCTGCGAGAAGCCACCATTTGCCATTCGGGACTCATTCGGAGATATTCCGCGAGCAGAGCGCAAAAGAGCTCCGATAGCCATACGAGCTCACACCTGTGAACTTTGTCCGGCGCTGGTTCCGTTCTGCAGAAGTTAGTAACGCTCCATACGAAGCGGAGGTTGGTATCCACGGAGATTCCGAATGGCGCCGCATGTTATGAGACTTCCTTCATCGACATTTTTTGGTCCGTGAGTGATGTCTGTACACTCCCCCAATGATTAAAGGAGGAAGTACTGAGCAGCTAGTACGTACCGCTGCTTGGGTGTAGGCATCCACTTACCTGAGGTATACGTATGTCGTAGTAGGAAAGCGCCGATGGGCAGTTCCTACTCGTTTGACAGAAGCCGCATTATCGCCGTCGCCGCCGACTAACATCTCGGATCATGATCGATTGGAAGGCCATCGAGAAGAATGCCAGACGATCTCAGTACCTGACATGACAAGTGCAGCAATACATCGAGATGCCTGGCACGTATGATGGCAGCGACTGAGCTATGAGGCTCACTGACACCTCCGCTTGGTGACAACAATCTGCTCACACCATTGGTTTCTCAGGAACTGCGCCATCTGCTGTTCTTCAAACAAGTTATCGCGGTGAGAACGAGACAATGTCGTGAAGCTATAGCATGAATAACAATGGTACAGCACAAGACTAGGATCTTGATCACGAAATGGATCATGCGGCAGAAGTGAGGGCTGGCGAGTCCATTCAACCCGCGCAGTCATGGTCGTATCACTCTCTCGTCCCACTTCCGAGCCATTCAGAGACGTGGAAGTGAATAGGACGTACTGCATGGCCGATTCAGCTGAACAGACCTGAATTATGTTGCGCGACTTGACATGTATACTCGGTGCTGTTCGCCGATATGCCTGGCCAATATGGCATTTAAAAGCGGTAAATTGAACTTGCACCCACCCAATGACAACCCCATCCAGTGGGAGCAAATGTCCGGGTGGAATTCAGATATGTAACGATAATTGCTCGTGGTGACTGCAATCTTCGTCGGCATATCCCACCCGCCGAGGTTAGCCATGGTTCCACTAGGATGCCGTACGTCTACTCACCATCCAATACCACCCTAAATTCCGCGCAGCAGGACAGACCGGGACACAGCAACCTCTGGACACATCGTCAGTGACATGGTTCAGTACACGTAGTCTCAGAAAGAAATGGATTTCAACAGTGACATACCCACGTGACTATTACTTAAGTCACACTCCGCGGTCGGGAGTCACGCTCTCAAGACGTCCTAGTCTCCGCATGTAGTCTTCCAAGCCAACTTACGCATACCATCCATGCGGAATGGTGTATTCTCCAAGATGTAGGCTGTAGTACCAATCCGTTGGAAGTATAGAAGAGTGGTGTTATGCAGTGCCATGCTGAGGTCCACGTAGGCACGAGAACAGAAGTGTGTGCACGTACTTCTTCCTGCGCGCTGTGCCTCACTATCTCTTTCTCCAGTACGTCTGATGGCACTCAAAATGTCACGTACCCTCTGCACTTCTCTTCCAGAGCGCTCCGGCAGACGCGAAAATTAGTCGTTTATCTCATGACATCTATCACAGATGAGCATCGCAGTTCCCGTCGGGCTAACATGCTTCAATACCCTTGGGCTCGTCTGCAGACATCTATCAGTGCCATTCCGGCTTCCGCGGTCATGAATCACATCGTCGTCCAGGTCATTGACGACTTCAATTGAGTCGCATTGTCCAAGATGAAGCCCAGCAGGTTTGATCAGTCCAACATACGATGCGCCCATGGGCGTGAGTGTTCTGCAATAGCTCCACTGGGACATCGTACCAAGGAAACTACGATTGCATCTCAGCTCATAATCCGGTACGGAAGAAGGCCAGTCCGCTCGCATCCTAGTACACTGTACGTCTATCACATTCTCATCCGAGCATCCCTGCTGACGCTGACCGGAACAGCATGATCGCCGTTTTGCTTGTGTGAGATAGGTTCCATGAACGGAGTATGTGAAGACGATTTGTTCCGACGTCTCATAAGGGGACGTTGCACTGCATAGCACCTGCTCGACCTACGTTCGCTCCATCGGACATACACTCATGCTCTCTAAACTGATGAATTGTCTGGGACTTAGTACATTTCCGACTGTGAGAGGGGTCCAATGGTTCAATCTCGCCGTGTTGATCATCACTCCGGCAATCGCGTTCTACGGTCTGTGCTACGTCCCCGTGATGTCACAGACGATGTTCTGTGCGCTCGGCCTCTATGTCGTGACCATGCTAGGTCAGTAGTTTCGGCTATTGCGCTCCCACTGCAACACTTACGCTCCCCTTTCAGGCATTACTGCAGGTTGGACGCGCGTCCCGTGCTTGCATGAATAGCATTGTCTGACGACAATGCTCTAAGGCTACCACAGGCTGTGGTCTCATAGGGCGTATAACGCGCACCCTGTGTTACAGGTGGCATTGATGTTGGCCGCTACGTGTGCCATGCAAGGGTCATGCTATTGGTGGGCTCGCCGTCACAGATCGCACCATCGCCATACGGACACTGACCGCGATCCGTACAACGCACAACGAGGTCTTCTGTGGTCGCACGTCGGATGGATGGTGTTCCGAACTGATCTGCGAGCCGGCTCTGCGGACATCTCCGATTTGAAGAAGGATGTCTTGGTGCAGTGGCAGCACCGCTGGTACTTCCCACTCGCGTTTTCGACCGGCCTCATCGTGCCGACAGTTCTCTGCGGGCTCCTCTGGGGCGACTGGAAGGGCGGGATCTACTTTGCAAGTGCGCTGAGGATGACTGCGTGCCACCATGTGGGTGATAGTCGGCTCAGAAGCACGAGGTTGCGACACTGAACTGAGTTGCGCAGAGCACCTTCTGTATCAACTCCATAGCTCATTATCTTGGCGAAACCACCTACGACGACAGGCTCTCTCCACGGGATCACCTAATATCTGCGATGCTGACTATGGGGGAAGGCTATCACAACTTCCACCACCAATTTCCGATGGACTACCGGAACGCATTTCGGTGGTACCAGTACGATCCGACGAAGTGGTTCATCGCTGCATGCAATCTACTAGGGTTGGCTACGAACCTCCGCACGTTCCCGAGCAACGAAATCGAGAAAGGCTTCCTGAGCATGAAATTGAAGGACTTGAAGACCGTTCAAGACTCGCTCACATGGCCAATTCCCCCGGAGGAACTCCCAATCGTCGAATGGGATACGTGTAAGCACTCTTGATCTTACCTCGCCCTGCGTGTCTCATTGCTGAGACGTGGTTGGATAGTCCGCCAAGAGAGCAGCAAGCGAACGCTTTTGCTCGTCTCCGGTTACATTCACGATACCACGTCGTTCCTCAAAGATCATCCCGGTGGCGCGGATTTGCTTGCTCGACATTCCGGCAAGGATGCGACTGCTGCATTCTTTGGAGGGGTCTATGAGCATTCGAATGCGGCCCACAATGTGCGTTCCGCTGTCTGGTCTTGCACTTTCACAATCCGCTCAACTATCACAATCTGGGCAGCTCCTCGCCATGCTTCGCGTTGGCATACTTGCGGGAGGCGTAGAATGTCTCGGGCATCCCAGCGTACCGCCTTCCCAAGCACTATACATTGCAGGTCATAGTCGGGATCGTAACGCGCGTGGACCTTCGCATTGAATGGCCCGTCCCTTGCTTCTACTTACCCCGTGTCTGTCTGTCCTGACTTGCCATTGACATTCCCATCTGCTGCATACATCATCAATGGCTCTTATTGGGGCATCATGCGAAGTACATCAGAACAATGCTCCCAGTTCTTGACACTTACATACATCGGAAACTTCCATTTCGGTGTTTCTCTATCGGTGTCCAGAAACGTCGTGACTAAGGCGCCATTCGGCACTTGTCGCCGTCTCTCCTTAAGCTAGGGCTGGTGAGTGGTTAGTATTTAGTATTCCTTTTCCCTTTGGCAATATGCGCACTGTCCCAGTTCGATGCGTAGTCACATGACGCAGCGTTAAAACGTTGGATCCTCAGTACCCACCAGCGATCTGCTTGTATGCTGTCAGTACTTTTTCCGTCACAGATTGGAGAACTTTAGGCTGTATCAACAGGTGGCGATGGGAACGTACTGTCCCGTGTTAACGTGTCCCAATGTCGGGCCCCATAATGCCGAGAAGATCCCCACTTGAATGCGACAAACTTCCTAATCTGTCAGCCGAACCAGTTCGTTTTGATGACTCTACCACGACTCATGTCTGCCAGAAACTACATCTTCAGCAACTGCGTCAGCGTCGGATATCAGAAGCGTTCTCAACAGTATCAGTATGGTTCTGCGAGACAAGCATCAACTTCTTACTGAAGATGTCCGGGAAGGTCGACGTTTGTCTTGCGTACCATGAAGTGGGTTCTCCCGACGGACTCATGAAAGCTGATGAGACTTCCAGAGCCTCGTTCGCTTATAGTGCTCGAGAATCTAGCCATAGAACCGGTGTTCAAACGTCCATTGCTCATTGCTTCTCCCTCGGACGGCGACACCATGAGCCTTCACACGACACAAGTCCTGCGCACGTCGAGGGCGTACGACCATGGACTGACACGTATGCTGGATAGTCTCTGGTCACAAGTCAGTCAGTCTCTTCCATACCTCACTAGGGGTGCGTTCGCGCACATTGCGAAGGAAAATGTCATAAGGTAAGCATAATTGCACATGCCGTGACGAGCTGACTCTGACGCTGCTGTGCCTGCAGAACCCTGAATCAGATCACTCACGGGAGGCTCGTGGTAGTCCTTCCAGAGGGGCATCTTGCATTCGGCGAATCGTCGGATTCGTGCGCTGGACCACAAGCGACCTTAATTGTCAAGGATGATGCGTTCTGGGCTCGGCTGGCACTGTTCACCGATCTTGGATTGGCTGAAGGTTACATGATCGGCGAAGGTAAGTAGTTACAGTCACTACAATACCAATGTAACGGTGACTCTCTTCAGTTGACTGCGATAACATGAGCGATCTCATTAAAGTAACTGTATCCCTTTCCTTATACGTGGGGTCGCTGACACTCTGTTTACCGCCCTAGGTTATCATTGCGAACAAGCGCAATCTCGATGGACTGCACAGCATCACGAGCTCGCTCTTGTCAGTTGGTCGCTACCTGACGGCATACAAGTTCCTGGGGGACTTAGCGACATCGCCTGCTAATATATCTGCACATTACGACCTAGGAAATAAGCTGCAAGTAGCCCGTTCAACGCTTATGACATATACTGACCACGATATACAGGTTCGAAGCGTTTCTCAGTGAAGACATGAATTATTCTTCCGCCATATTTGAAGACTTCGAAGAAGATCTCAAGGCGAATCATGGGCGGCCATTGGAAACACTTGAGTCGGCACAGCTGAGAAAAATGAAGTCTGTGTTCCATAACATATCATTCGAACTACTCACAAGCCGACGAAATTTTCAGGAACATCATTCGGAAATTGAGGATACAGCCTGGCGATCGTATCCTGGAAGTCGGTGAGTATGATTATAAGATTAATGCACCGTGGCGCTCAAAATTGAGAAGGAACTGGATGGGGCGCACTCGCGATTCTTATCGCTCGATCATTTGACTGCATCGTGGAAACCATCACCCTCTCCACGGAACAAGCTGAGCTGGCCGCTAAACGAGTGGCTGAAGCTGGACTTGGAGACCGGGTCAGAGTGCATTACATGGACTTCCGTGAATGCCGAAACAAGCCCGAGTGGGCTGGGTCTTTCGATAAGTTCTTCAGCATTGAGATGATCGACAATCTCAGCAAAGATTTCATCGGGGAATTTTGGAGCGTGGTCGACTGGGCACTTAAACCCAAGGCTGCGATCGGAGTGGTCCAAGTCATATCGATGCCTGAAGCGAGTGCGTAGCCGGTGCTCGATGGGGTGCAAGCGCTCATTGATTTATACAGGGATTCCTGCGTATGAGAAAGCCCGAGCCGACTTCATTCAGAAATGGGTGAGTGCTGTTTTATGACTATTCACTGTCGTATTGCTCACCATTCTTTAGAGTAAATCCATATTTCATCTTTACCGATTCTTGTTTACTGATACAGCGACAGTTTTCCCTGGCTGTTACATTCCAAGCCTATGCTTCCTGCTCGAAACTATGAACAGCGGCACACAGGGACGACTCACCGTTGATTCTGTGCACAATATCGGGCCGCACTATGCGAGGACTCTGCGTGAATGGAAGAGAAAGTTCCTCTCAAATTGGCCAGAGATCTCTCAGGAGCTCATAGATCAATACGATCTGGGCGAGGCGGATCTGGAGATATTCAAGAGGAAATGGATCTGTGAGCACTTTAGTTGGTACTGGGTTGTCCATTGACGTTTGATCCATCTCTCCGCAGACTACTTGTACGTGGCCAAGATTTTCACTGAGAATTGCCTTTAAACACACTCTTTAGCGACTATTGCGAAGCAGGATTTGCTACGCGCAGCCTTGGAGATCATGTCATCACATTCACGCGCGAAGGTTATACTGGGTTCGGCTGCGACCTAGACGCTTACATCTGACCTCGCGTTCACTCACGTCCTGATATCGGGCTGGCACTGGACTCTGCGGAAGTGCTTTGAGGAAAGTGATCAATGTACATTATAACGTAGCTCATCGTCTGCCATCTGTCAGTTCAAAATTTAGAACTGTCATCATAGAAAATCGCAAAGCTACCCCACTTGACAATTAAACATTGCCTCACAGCCGATGCAATCATGGGTAGCATTCAACTATAAACAGCGCTCGTAGATATATATGCGCGGGTAGCAGGCGTCCTTTCGAAGAGGGAGAAAACCGGTAACTTAAGCACAATAATGGGCGCTGTCTAGAGCAGGACGTAGACATGAGTACCAAGCTTAAGGATTCACATATTCATGCGCAGAGGGAACAGGTACCACTTGCCAGTGGTCATGCATCATGAGCTGGTGAGGATAGAATAAACAGCACGTGATGGTGATAGCTTATGTAAACATAACAGTGATGCGTCGCGACCTGCGTCCAGCCTGCGTCGCACGGTTATCTATTCTTCAGTCCCATCCACAACCACGTCCCCTTTCCGCCAGCGGTGTCCTAGACTAGTCTCCAGCAGATGGAACTCAAAACTCCTAATTCTACATGTCTCTTTTATCCCGCCGGCAAGCGAAGGGTTCTTCCGACTCAAGGACAACGCGTTGGGAATGTTACTTGTGAGTCAACAGATGTGATCGTCCTGGGATAGCTGATGTCTCGTGTAAGGACAGTTGTGGCATAGCTAGTGGATGAGGATACGCTGAGCAACAGACCAGTGTGGCGGGATGCACTACCGGCAGTAAGTCGCTTCCTGTAGGGTGCGCTTTGACATATACAATTCAACGGCTACTGCCGCAACGCACATCGCGTTTGTTGCAGCTTCAAAGTAGTCCAGGCCAATGTTCACGGATGTCGTGCCCCAGGCGCCTCGGTGTGTCGACTGGCCGTCCAGCACTGCTACGCTACTGTCGGGTTAAAGCTCGTCACATCAGAGCAGGCTTAGTCCGTGCCGCGGCCTATGTGACTGCTCATCAGTCGAGAGAGCGCGTGCATCTTGCGCTGCGTCCGAACCACCTCTCGCTCGGTGCTTGACGTTCAGCGGGTACATGACCGACATCGACACCCTAGTCGATCTGTCCAACGTCACTTCATCGCGTTTTAGCTCGGACGTCTCATCGTTTTCTGTCAACTGGGTTGGGGCGGTGCTATGCCTTGGGGCCATAGTCTACCTGCGTTTATGTTCATGACCGGCAGTAGTAGCCATGCCTCACGAGTGTGACTATGGCTGCGTTTGTGTATACTTACTATCCCATCGATGATTTTGCGGGTGTTCCTCGCATCGTTATGCAAATCGTCTGGTCATGAGCTCTCACGAGATACATATAGCCTCCAATGTGGCCAGTAATCCAGATCACGGATGACAGCACGGTAGTCCATGGACCGTAAAGAATGCGTTCTCTTCTCACATGTAATGTTTATGTTAAGAATGAACACTATGACTGAACTCCGTCCCCTATAGGCTCCTCATCACGTCAAGGGCTTGACGACGGACAAATCTTTGCCACACACGCCATACTCTGCCCTGGGTTTACGTCTTAAACCACTGAGGGCACACACATAGACGGCACTAAGAAAGGTGGCTTGATTGTGGCAACTGTACCTTCGCCACGTCTACCCTCGTATGGTATGATTGTGACAGGCTATTGTCGTCTATGTTGTTGCCTCGAAAGTCTGGGGACGGCAGCAGTGACAAGTTGAGAATCAGGAGAATCTTCACGTCAGACGGCGTCGCGCTAAGTTCGCCAGTGATACGTCCTAGGATTGAGTATCTGTGGGAAGTGGTATCAATTTCGCGTTAGTACGCCGCTGTCGTACACGCGATCTATAATGGCATTAGACTATCAGACTACCGCTTACAATGTTCTCGCAGGCGTCTCATGTCAGTGAGTTTTGCGATATAACTTCGCCCATGTTCCTGGCCATGAACGCGACCCGACGGAAGTGCTGGTGATCCATGGCAGCACAGCGGTCATGCAAGTGGGTACTGCGACCCGCTGCCTCTGCATGGTCAACGTTTGCGAAAGGGTCATACGGGAGTAGAAGGCCCCCGGTGACTAGGACTTTCGCAGTTGACAAGCTTGAACAAGAAGCCCGTGAAAAGCTCAAGGATTCGCCAGGTCTGTTACTGTATTGACATGTTCGTGCGTGCTCAATCAATGGCGGGGGGTGTCAGATGCTTTCACGTTCATCTACGGCAGCGCGGGAACAGGTGCTACGGCGCTCGCAAACAGAGAGGCGTTCAACAAGTGGAAGATCATGCCCCGCGTTCTTCGAAACGCGTCTAATTGTAACGTCGAGGTATCTTTTCTCTAGATGTATACATTATAGATGCTGAAGAGTCGTTACGTGCTTAGACGACTTTGTTTGGTACCACCTATCCGTCACCCCTTCTGTTGGCTCCGATAGGAGCTCAAAGCATCGTTCATCCGGACGCGGAATCTGCCACCGCTGAGGCTGCCGGTGCTCTCAGTGTACCATTCATCATGAGCACCGCTTCAACGCGCTCCATAGAAGCAATCGCGAAGGCAAGCAGAGGCGGGTCCCTGTGGCTGCAACTCTATTGGTAAGCCATGTTCATCCTGACCATCCAACATGCCTAACATACGTTCAGGGGAAAACGAGACGACATCGTGCTATCTCTACTTTCACGTGCAAAGGCTTGTGGTATCAGCGCCCTCGTTGTCACCGTGGATACACCCATGATTGGTTGGCGACCCTGTGATCTCGACACAGCATACCTTCCATTCGCCCATGGCGTTGGGGCGCAGATCGGGCTCACAGATCCGGTGTTTATGGCGGCTGCGGGTCTGGAGCCACGCTCGGACGATGAGAAGCCAGAGTACCCCTATGTTGCAACACGTCTTGACGAACTGATCAGGCAGGGTGATAGGACAGCAACTATCTGGTCCCAGGTTGGCCAGAAGTTCGTCGGAGAGATGTTAGACCCGTCGAAGGTCTGGAATGATCTTCCGTGGCTAAGGAAACATTGGGATGGCCCGTTGATTCTGAAGGGCATTCTATCTCCTACGGTACCGCTTCTCGATGCAGTGGTATTGCTTCCATCACTCATGACGCTACTACAGGATGCTGAATTGGCGTTAGACCATGGCGCGGATGGGATCATCATCTCAAATCATGGTCTGTAAGCTAAGACTTGTTTCCGGGAGCTAGCTGATTATGGTACAGGTGGACGACAGATTGATGGCTCCATCTCCTCCCTTGACGCATTGCACAGAGTCATGGGGAGCAGTACTGTCAGGGATTCTCAAGCCCGCGGGACGTTCACCGTCTTAATGGACTCTGGTATACGTACCGGGAGTGACATTTTCAAAGCGCTCGCGCTGGGCGCTCAAGGTGTCTGCTGTGAGCTTTTACAACCAAATGTGTGGATCTTAGTTCTAAGGAACTTTCAATGCACAGATGGTCGTCCCTACATGTACGCTCTTGCGTTAGCAGGCAAAGCAGGCGTGGAAAGCCAGATAAGAGCTATCTTGGCTGAGTTTGAGATTACCGTTCGTTTGGCAGGGGTCTCCAGCCTTGACGAGTTACGTATGAACGCTGCGGATTTCGTTATTAGAGATTGATGAAGAAGAAACGACTAGGTCTCACTTGCGAGAGATACATGGACGTACGACAATAGAAAACTGTTCCGTGGGCCTCAAGGTACGCTGCTCGGCGACAAAGTAGCTCTTCCCCTTGAAACCCATGTCGGTGGATGCACCCCTGCTGGGGCGAACAGGCAATGATGCAGCTTCAACATGAGTAAAGTCTGCTGTCCGTGTGGTGCCCGGACCATACAGGCAGAGTAGACAGGCCAGCACAAATCCCAAGTTGTCTCTCATCCCGAAACAATCTAAGCATCACTCGCCGCTGGAACAGTGTAGGGCTCTGTTTGAGAATCTGTATTCTCTGAAGGGCTCGAGCTGTAGAATGGTCGCTGAAACAGTGAAAGTCCGCTACGACGCTCGAGGACTTGATCATTGCTACTAGTATCCTTGAGCAGGCACAGCATGGGGCGACCGATGTTTTCATCGTTCTCAGGCGCGGGGCATCCTTTGGCGAGACTTCAATTGAAGGGGCCCGGTCATGACTTCTCTGTCGTACCCACCCACTACAAAGAAACCATGACTTCGGGCTAGAAGAAAGGCTGAGAGGAATTGATACAATTCCTCCCATATATTCATGCACCGGGAAAGTGGTCCGCGCGGCGTCATTGCCGAGTGAGGAAAGGTCCCATAGCCTGTAGCAAGCAAGAAAAGCGGTATTTCTTTCGCCTTTCCACAAATTGTCCCGCTTTCCCACAAATTCGTGAGAAATCATTTCCGTTCCTTTGCCTTTCTGTGCCACCCGCGAAATCATGATGTCTTCACAGTGACTGGTACGTAACATCTGCGGCTCATCGTTGCGATAGCCTGGGAAGCGTTGACATGGATTGACAGAACGCGGGAGCCCCGGCACTCGCAGTGGAATCCATCAACCATACTTGACGTGGGAGCGGCTACTGCACGGCAGTCAATCAGACTACTGCTGGCCGTAATACCTCAAGTATCTAAGTCGTCTCAGTCATGTCTCCCGCCGTCCTCATTGAAAATGGTTGTCCGCGATATCTTCCGCCTCGCTTCTGTGCGTCGATGTGGCAAGCAGGTCGTCGTGGTGCCACGTCGAACCATCAGTGGACCTGCGGTCACTCTTCCGGATGTCAAGGCAGGAAAGGGAACGCAGAATGGGAGTGATGCAAATAGCACATCGTCCAATGGACCCCGGGGTCTGGTCTCACCGATCAAATACGCGTCTCGCTTGGTGGAAGGACGTGCACTGCGTGAGGATGTCTGGTCAGTGTTCACGTGAGTGTCGAGTGATGCATTGCATCGATTGTTCAACCATACCAAAAGTATGGAGTAATTAGAGCCGTGAACCTACCACCATCCTGCATCCACCTTGGTCAGGGCGATATGAATTTTGCTCCTCCAGACTGGGCACGCGAGGGCGCTGAGGAGGCACTACGCTCCACGAAAGGCAACCACTACGCCCACCAGAAAGGCCTTCCCCGCCTTCGGAAAGCAATACAACAATACTGCGGGAATCGGTTCCATGGAAGAGAGCTCGACACGGAGTCAGAGATACTCGTTACGAATGGCGCAAATGAAGGTATGCACACTCCACCATCGCTGTCATATGCACTTACACGTTCTGATGTATGTCTGATTCCACACGATTCGCAGGAGAATATGCCACCTTTACCGCCTTCATAGAGCCAGGAGATGAGGTGATAATTTTCGAACCATTCTACGACGCGTACCTGCAAGGCATCATTTTCAATGGTGGCATCCCTGTGTATGTACCCCTCCATCCCAGTCCCGGTGAGTCTGGCAAGCTGTGCAAGCCGGCATGGACTTTGGATCTCGACGAATTGCGGTAAGTAGTCCACTACCTGTATGCCTTCAATCCTCGCAGAATTGAGCTATTCGATAGACGTTCGGTGACTCCGCGTACGAAGATGATAGTTCTCAACACACCACACAACCCACTCGGCAAAGTATTCACACGCACAGAACTCGAGGGCATCGCCGAGCTCGCAGACAAGCATAACTTACTTATTATGTCCGACGAAGTCGTGCGTGGCATCATGCCTGTACGACTAATTTCCTCTGCTTATAGTTTGTCAGTACGAGCATCTCGTATACAATGGAGATCATGTACGCTTTGCATCGCTTCCGGGGATGTGGGAGCGGACCATCACAGCGGGTTCAGCAGGCAGTACGTCTTTGCTAATCCTCCATCTCGCCACCCGTGCTAAGTACACTTGTGGCGTATAGAAATGTTTGCAGGCACCGGATGGCGAGTTGGTTGGGTGATTGGCCCGCCTGAGTTGATCCTACCCGTGTATGCAACATCGATGCGCATCGTCTTGTGCGCGAACACGCCAATGCAGCATGCAGCTGCTGCCGGGCTTGAGCAAGCGGACGCACGTGGATTCTTTGCCAAGCAGAGAGAAGAGTATATGGAGCGGATGGCAATCCTGAGTGACGCGTTCGAGAGGCTCGGAATTAGCTATACGCGGCCGGAGGGTGGCTACTTTATCATGGCGGTGAGACGAAGCTAGGCGCAAGACACTAGTTGATAGGACTGATGAAATGATAAATTCCAGGACATCGGCAACCTACGGTGGCCCTCAGATTATCCGTTCCCACCCAATGTTCAAAATCGGAGGCGGGACTTCTAGTAAGTCTAACGCATACATTCAACTCTTGCTACGTTTACCTATGTTGCATAGCGCCAGCTGGTTCATAGCAATGGAAGTAGGTGTATCCTCAATACCGGTCACCGACGTATGTCGCTTTCCCGTTCGAATGAAATTACGGCTCTGAAAATGGACTCTTATGTTAGTTTTACTGTGATACAAGTGCCAGTATCGGCGAAAATTATCTTCGCTTCTCATTCGCGAAGGACCTCGATACATTGCGGGCTGCAGGAGAACGCTTGCAAGGATTGAAGAAGTATCTTCAATAATGGTTTGCTGATGGGTCTGACGGTCATGAATTGTGGCATGAAATACAAGGAAACAACAGCTGAAAAAAGAGACTGATGGTTGGAGCGCCGGATGTATCTGTATACCCTAATCAAGAACGCCCCCGAAGATGCCATTGCTTCGTCACTGACGCATTACTGACTATTTCTGCTGACCGTCGCTTTGCTTCCTGCTCTATGTTTGCAAGGTCAGTAAGCACGCGCGACATAGAGTTGAAGGGGGAAAAGTCTACGGTGTTCATCCTCAGACTCTCGGACGCGTACGAGCGACAGCCTCTGAAGGTTCTTCATAGCTCTGCCTAATACCTCCTTATCCTAGTGTGTGATCCGCACAGATTCTACAGCTTAAATTAAGAGATCAAATGGATGACCTGTTAATTCAAGGCGCATAAGTACTACTGTGATGCGCTGAGCATTAAGTCTAATATCGTAACCCCGGTCGCTGGGCCCTCGCGACGGGTAGTTTCTGAATGCTCGGGGAATCTACGAAGGCCACATAATCTTCCCACAACCAAGTACGGTGCGGGTATGGAAGACACCATGCCGATTAAGACTCCTTTGCGATGAGACTCATTGGACAGGAGCAAGCGGCACTGGACGAGGTTCCGACCATGCCAAAGGAAGGGCATAGCACATTTGCTACATTTCGGGCGGTGATCGGATTCCAGCTACTTGGGTTTCTGTGCCAGCCTCACGGGGGCTCTCAATAGTCAACGTTGCTCGGTTGCACCAGTGGGCGTTGACGCGGGCGGTGATAAATGTAACAATATGCCGTCTCAATCCGCTGCAGCTGACTGGGACAAGACTCCCAGAACACGCTATGTGCGCCTCGCCCGCCGTGCAAAAGCATGATTCCATCCTTGGGCCCAAACTATCTCGGGAGCTTCTAGCGTTATCTGGAGTACGATCGGATGCCGTAAGCATGCGTCAGTATTAAAGTCAAAGTCAAGACATTTCCAGCAGTTACCTTCCTCACGGTGACCAGTGGCTGTGTAATGAAACACGCAGCAGCGCGAGCGTGCGGGTGGTCGGCTAGTAGCGATGATCACAGGCCTCAGTGCACGCTCGTAGAGCAAGACTAATGTATTATAGCATACCTAGTAGCGACGATCACAGGCTAATGAATGTATGTGAGCTATGGTATGCGGGCACAGAAAAGAAATGTGTACTCACCCTCAGTGCACACTCGTAGAGCAAGACTGAGGGTGACCGAGCGAAGGCAGCGCGGTATATCTGGCAGACGGGACAGGGACAGGAACGAGAGTAATACCGTAAATGGTAAGTCAGATGATAACGCGATGGCGGGTCAACAGAAGAACGGCGGGACGGCGGGATGGCGGTACCGTAAGAGTCCGTGATAAAAAAGTCGAAATGGTATAGTAAAGCCGGAGCCGGGCGGACGTACAGATTGTATGCTCCAACACTCCCCCTCAATCCTAGGACAGCCCGAGCGCGACGGCGAAATGTTTGACTTTCGGACTCGCAAGGGCCTTGGTAAGAACGTCGGCAACCATGTCGTCCGTAGGGCAGTAGATAAGCTTCAGCTTCTTGTCTTCAATGATCCAACGAATGAAGTGGAAACGAATGTCGATGTGCTTGGTGCGCACGTAGTATTGGTGATCCTGTGTGAGCGCGATCGCTCCGAGGTTGTCGGATTTGAGTGGGACTGGTTCGGTGAATGGCGTGAAGATCTGGCTAATGAGGGAGCGAAGCCAAAGAGCTTCCTTCGAGGCGTGAGTAATGGCAACGTACTCGGATTCGGTCGTCGAGAGTGAGATGATTTCTTGCCTCTTGGACGACCACGATACAGCGCCTCCATCGATCAAGAACGCGTAGCCCGAAATGGCCTTACAATCCTCGTGCATGGAGCCATCCACGTCTGTGTAGCCGACGAGGTCGTATGAGTCTGCGCCATAGGTGTTGAACTGCTACCAGTTCAGCTGTTAGCCGAACCAGCTTACCTGAGATCAGTTCATCTGTCCTGGTATGGTTAGCAGTTAGAATGTTCTA
>KV429089.1:49073-82462 GCA_001632345.1 Daedalea quercina L-15889
CATGTTCAACAGTTCCTCATACTTCACACGGAGACGGTCGAGCTCGGAGTGGAGGTTTGCGCCCGGCATGGCTCGCATATTGAGGAACTCGGTCCGGTAGCGTGTGCGAAGGATCATTGACTTCTGGGAGAACTCCTGGACAATGGCTGCCCAGATGGCAGCTGCAGTTCCCTTGTGGCGGTGTTTTGTGAAGGTGATATCAGGAAGTTTCTGCGTTAGGAGATACTGAGCTAAATCTTCCTTCTCTTGCCAGGCATCGATCACAGCTTGTTCGGCCTGCGTAGGTGCGGTCGCAGCGGTGGGTGTTGGAACGGTCAACGTCCCATCAAAGTGTCCCCAGACCTTCTTCTGGTGGACCGCGATCTCAAAATGTTGCTGGAAGGTCAACCAGTTCTTCCCAGTTGAATCGAGCTTCTCGAAGGCCGAGCTGAAATCGGTGAGCGAGGTTGTCATAGCGGCGGCGTTGGGCTAGATGGCAAGTGATAGACGATGCGGGCAATTGGTGAGTCTTGTAGGCTACAGCGCAGGGCTTATAACCTAATGAAACACACAGCAGCATGAGCGTGCAGGTGGTCGGCTAGTAGCGACGATCACAGGCCTCAGTGCACGCTCGTAGAGCAAGACTAATGTATTATAGCATACCTAGTAGCGACAATCACAGGCTAATGAATGTATGTGAGCTATGGTATGCGGGCACAGAAAAGAAATGTGTACTCACCCTCAGTGCACACTCATAGAGCAAGACTGAGGGTGACCGAGCGAAGGCAGCGCGGTATATCTGGCAGACGGGACAGGGACAGGAACAAGAGTAATACAGTAAATGGTAAGTCAGATGATAACGCAATGGCAGGTCAACAGAAGAACGGCAGGATGGCGGGATGGCGGTACCATAAGAGTCCGTGATAAAAAAGTCGAAATGGTATAGTAAAGCCGGAGCCGGGCAGACATACAGATTTTATGCTCCAACACTGTGACACAGACAGCGAATGGGAGCGCAAGGTGCGAGAATGCTTGGCCTATCGGAATTAGTACAGATAATCTAGTGCGCGTAATGGTCAACGGTTTACTTGCCTTGGCATCATGAAGCTCTACTGTGCATAAGAGTCAAAGGTCGCGGCTTGATGAATAGTTGTGCATGAATGTGGAACCAATTGAGCTGTACAAAAATTCGCCTACTTAGGCCTAATAGAAGCCAGTGCCGGCCGGCTGCAACGGTGTATGGCAGATGCCAGGTGCAGGATTGATCACTAGGGACTGCTCACGAGTTGAACCTTGAAACTTGAAATTGGCATCCTACGTGGCTTCCGTGTTCTCTAATAGAGGTTAGGTGACTTATATTAATATCAAATGAACGAGATATTTCTCACTGCTTGTGAAATTGCTTATTGGATATCTGAATGACAAGAGTTTCGGCTAGGAGCCAATATCCATGTGTTGTAAGAGCGTCTCGATGGGGTCAACTAGTTTGTACAGCCCTCACCCCAATATTGGGGTATCACCATCTTGGATAAAAGCAGGTTCCTGATCAGCTCAGCAGTGGGTCAATATGTTTTGGCGCGCACCTTCCGCAAGAAGGTCACATTATCATCATCTGAAGGCTCATCAGCATGTCTACTCAAGCCATATACTCAAGAGGTACTTAGATAGGTGGCGATGCATCACATTCTCATCTGTCTTGGACTGCCAAAGCAAAACAGAGTACACCATATGAAAATTTGTAGTATTGGTCACTGCAGGCTCATGGTAGTGTGAGAGAACGATTCTGGCACTTATCTTCGACACCCGCACTCAATTGAGATGGCTGATGTTGAACAAGGAGTGGTGTGGCGCAGCTGAAGGCAAAGCTACAAAGGAGCAAACAATAACTCCAATAGAATAGAGGACTTACAACAGATCTCTTAGACTGCTGAGAGGGAAGACTCAGGAGGCGTAGAATGAGAGGAGAGATTGTAACATTACAGGGGCATCCAGCCCAGTATATATACACATGAGAGAGCCATCACATGATCGTACAGTAAGCATAACAGCATGACATCATAATGGTGCAATGAGCAATGATGCGATAATTGCACCATGGATGGAATGTACTGGAAAGGACTGGACAGGACTGGAAGGGAATCTGGACAGTCCTAGAACATGATGTCATAATGATGTCATGGAAAGGAATGTGCTGGAACATGCTGGAAAGTGCTGGAAAGTAGTGTGATGTTCCATAAAGATCTAGAACTAATCATGTGCTACAGGTCTGGATCAAGTCCGTAAAGAATGTATGTAATATGTAGCAACATAGAACACAAGTCCATAACAGGTAAGGATAAGTCCTATCCCGTCATGTAACACCCGAAATAGTCGAAGTTCAACAGCTGAGCCACACATGTTGCCTCTGGCATTATTTGCTCCACAATAGTATGCTAGCTTTGGACTCACGGCACTCAGTCGCAGCCAGATACTGTGAGAAAATTCCCGGCACTCAGGCTATCATCTCTAAGTATCATGCATCAAGCTTCAAAGCTTTGAGGACAGAGCGGGCTGTGCTCTTACTTGTTCAGGATCCACTCAGCTTGAGCTCTCTATGCCTAACTGAGATTATTTGGAAGGCTCTTTGTTAACATCACTGTGCCATAACTCAGGCAGGCAGAGGGTGCCAGCAACAGCAAGTCATGTATGCAGACACACCGGGCCACTGGTTGTCAATCTCCATATCGCCTATTTGGACCGAGGTGCAGCAGACTGGAGTAGCTTTGAAGACTTCCATTGATGAAGCAGGATCCAACACTTTCCCAGTGGTATGTTGGTTATTCTACGTGCACGTGTCATGTCCATAGTCAATGCAATAAACTTACATGCAGTCTTATGCATTTCCTCTTCTACCCTTCACCTTGCAATTGCTAACTGCAGACAGGAAGATCCCTCAACTCCTCCAGGATGGCATCTGATGCTCTGGGTCTGACATATGGTGCTTTCTTGCTCGCAGTCATCATTGCTGCAAGGTCAGCCGAGTCGTCGAAATGGCAGTATTACACTGAGTATTGCCCTCCCAACAGCCTCTATGGCATGACAATTTTACAAATTGTGTATTACTTCAAACGGTACCACCATGACAACTGGACCATAAAGCTTTATGTTTGTTTACTTTCCATTAACACTTGTAATGTTGTGTTCACATTCGCACTGAGACTAGGCAATATTTCTATGGTCATCTTGTTTTCCTACACTCAGAACAGACATCCTGTGCTCATGCTGGACACTGCCCACCACAGCTACTAAGAAGTTGAACAGGTATTCAGTGCGTGGCACCTAGGTGTTGGGATGCATTGCAGTGCCAAGGTTTTGCACAGCTTGTTGAGGCCCTGGCACCGGAGGGCAACACATACTGATACACCTCAAGCGCATCTGTGCCCTGAAAATGTGTCTAAGGCCCACTATCAAGCAGAACGCGCCCAGTAGAAGACTCTTATTGCAATGATCAAAGGTTCATAGGATTCAGTGTGACACTTCCCTGACATTGGCCGGGTTTGGATTGCGATCTAGTACTCATCTATGAGTCTAGCTAGCTCAGATGAGGACAGGAACGACCCAAGCAGCTACTACCACAGAAGCTGCATCCTCCCCCTCTACCATTACTTCTACCACCACACCCACCTGTCCTATAGCCTCCACCATAAGTCCAATCGTTAGAATGCTCCAAGAGTGTTTGGAGGATCACTTGAGCGCTAGACTGAGCATTTCAGACCTCACTAAGAAGTGTGCTGGTCATTTAGCTGATAGAAGCCAAGTTATCAGGAATGTGCTGATATCCAGGGAGTCGTAGGTTCTCTACCAAGTACTGAGGAGGGGGTAGGGGCTGGTTAGCAGCTTCAGCCTCTTGCTCGAGCAGGACCATGTTCTCCGGCCATGCAATAGTAGGATAGGGCATGCCAAGTATCTCCTCATGTAGGCCCTCCCACTGGAAGATCTCGTTGAGGTAGTGAATTAGTTCGTGGATCTCGGGGACTGATTGAGGTGCTGGTAGGTTATTGTTGGCCAGCAGGATTGCATGGCTACGAGACTCGAAGAGGAGATGCTACACAACCCTCTATCAACCTTTCGGAGCTCAGAGATGTGTTAGAAGGAACGTACCAGCATCCATTGAGCACTGTGTGCCCAAGTCATCCACTCCCCTGGGCTATCCTGATCGAATCAAGGCTCTATGAGAGCTTCACCCTTCAATAGCTCAATGAGATGAAGGTAGCGAGCAGCAAACACTTGTGCAGTAGGTTCTATGACAGGCATAGTGCGGATGGGTACCCGTCTGCTCTTTCAAAGCTCAATTCATATCTTACTTGCCCTCCAACTGCTCGGGGAATGTTCTATAACTGGTCGGCCTCGGTAACCTCAAACAGCGGATAGAAGAACAGCCCCAAGTGTGGTGACCATGCAGTAGGATGGTGTTAGAAGGTGTGCTCATGTCATAGAGATGCCATGCTGTTTGTCCATTGGTTGAATTGCTATCGTCCCATGTTCTATTTCCTTTTGCATCATTCTTTCATTCTCTTGGCTCGTAGAAGTCTTTACACTCATGTATATACACTGGGACTGGATCCCATGAATTCCAGAGACCCTTACCCTCTCATCTCCGGACACTCAAAGATCATCAGCCAGTCAGTTCGTCGGCTAGTCAGCCCTATAGTCAGTTCAGTCAGCAAGTCAGTCAAGTCAGTCAGTCAGTCAGTACACTCATAGAAGTCCTGAGCGGCTTCTACACCTCTTAGCTCACCGTTGCTTGCCTCTATCAGTCCCTCATACACTCAACATGCCCTGTCGAGAACTTGGTGAGCCTTCAAACCGTTGTAGGACCTCCTGAGCCTTCCCCCATCCTAGAAAGTCTTTGCCTCTTGTCATAGAAGGGACTTGCTGGTCAGGGACACTTGCCATTCTCCCTCCTTCTTTTATAGACCATCATACAGCCCCCTGTGCATCATAGAGCATGCTCCCATAGCTCGACCTCCTGTCCACGGTTGGGTTGTTGTTGTGTTAGAAGTCTTTGTGCCCTTTTTGGTTGCATCAATGCAACTCAACATCTATATGTGCTAGGAAAACCCCACTAGCCTGCCTGATTGTCTTATCCTGTGCTGGTTGGAGTGCAAAAAGTCTAGGAAAATCTATTGTTATCCTTGAATCTTCAACACCCTGAACATGCTACAAAAATCCTTCATTTGCTGCCTTAGAACATTCGTCACATGTTCTTACTATCTTAACTTTGCGTGTTTGGGCATCGAAAAGATAAGGACAATGCTGCATGATCTCACCATTTCCCCATTTGGAACATTTGGTCCTTAATGTCCATGAACATCATGTGAAGATCCAAAGAAAGTTTCACCTTTTTGATATGTCTGTGGAACATCCTGGGAACATGTATTATTTTCCATCCATTTGTGGAAAATGTTAAGTTTTTCTTGAATCTTCACACCATGTTTAGGTACATAAAAAACAAGATGTTCTGATTATGGAGATGGTGAGATAATGTGATATTTTCCTTATCTTTTTGATGCCTGAACATGCTAGGAACATGTGATGGATGTTCCAACACAGCAAATGAAGGATTTTTGCAGCATGTTTGCAGTGTCAAAAACTCAAGGACAATAATGGATGTTCTTATGATTTTTGCACTCTGACAAGAGAGCAAAAAGATGATCAGGCTAGTGGAGTTTTCCCAGCATGTTCAGACATTGAGTCACATGTCTTGCCCCCAGTGTGAGCCATCGACTGTGACTTGTGGTATTCCTGGATTTTTCTTTTGTCTTTTCTCTCTGATGTGAGTATTACTACATACTCACGTGACTACTTCTTGCTGTACAACAGTCCACCACTCAGAATAGTCTCCACAGTCTTTTGTTGAATGTCATTCATGCCTACTCATATTGCTTACATTCTATGTCTATGCCTCAGAGTGGCATATGCTTGCATGTAAAAATACAGTAAGTACATTCTTTTGTCAGGCCTTACACCCAAGCTTTGATATGAGTTAATAGTGTTGCCTCAGTTCTGGAACTGGTTATACCATTTCTACAACAAAAATGGGTGATATCATGTGAGATAAATTACATTAAATCATGGGGTTATTTCTATAAGTAGCTGTAATAAATATGAGAGATTCTCTCAGCCAACACTAAGCAATACAATGAATGGTTGGTTCCCAATTTGCTTCAGAACAACTGGAACTGGCAGGTCTAAGCCAATTTCAAGAAAAGCTGCTTATCAAAGTGGTTGAGGTTTGCTGTGTGCTCCATACCTCCCCATTAGACCTAATTTCAGGAGTAATTTAATTATTCATTGTAAGTTATTTCACATGATATGGCCCATTTTTGCTGTAGAACTGGTAATATGGTATTAGCAGTTCCAGAACTGGGGCAACACTACAGTTACTGTATCTTGTACAATCAACTGCTATCTGCTCATCTTTGACCTCTTGTGTGTGACCCATCTTTGTCAATACTCACCCACCTGCTATTGCCATTTTGCCATTGCCTCACACCCCCAGTCACCTCCCATAGTTACTTTTCTCTCATGTTTTTTGCTAATATACTCATGATGGGCTAATCACCTGCTCTCAAAATTGCTCTTGGTACCCATAGCTATGAACTCTACAAGAGGCACAGAAAATTCACATGGTCCCATTGGCCAGAGACAAAGAGGTGATAGTGGTTTTGGTACTCTTACCATACCAAATCCAACATGAGTGTGTACTTTGCTATAGCATTTGACTGAGATTTGCCATGGCTGACCCTCAGATAAATACAACATACATGTATAATTGTGTTTGGAATAATTAAGCCTCAATAAACAGATGAACAATCCAAGAATGTAGTTGACTTGAGATGGGATTAAGGGAAGAGTAAAATGTATTAGTCCAGAAAGTGCATTAAGCTTGATGCATCTGGCTATCTCAACATTAAATTACTTATGAGACCAAATAAGACTTAAGGATTGAATGATTATGGGTAGACTTAGCTTCCCATAGTTAGTTTAATCCATATTCAGTGACAAAGAGGCAAATGTCCCATCATCCATCCATGTTTGTTATTACTAGAGGAAAGAGCACCCAGGCAACCACTGTGACACTATAGTAATACTGGTGACAAACATATTTAAGCTGAGATTACTTTCAATACACTTGTAAAAATCAGCCTCAAAATCATGTATGTACATGTTACATATTTGGTCAAACATGGCCAATGCTCACATGATAGCCCTTCTGTGTAGTACTAACTCCATCATCCTGATCTACAGTATGGACAATATTGACAGCCAATTGATGCATAGGGTATGAGCTTTCAATGTCCTGCTGAGGCATATGTGCAGTTCCAGTAGTGATTGCTGAGGTTACTTGTGATGCTGTCAATGCCCACCCCATACCGACACGCACAGTAATAAGCATGAGTGCAATGCCAGTGATAGCAGGCCAAGTGTCCACCACAAGGAATTGCACATTGGTCCCTATGTGGTATGTGATGATGAATAGCAGTGACCATGTCCTTACAAGTTTGAGGTCAACCATAAATGGGTTTCAACTTGATGTCACTGCTGCAACTTACATGAATAGGAGTGCACTTTCAATGAAAATCGCCAGTGAGCTCTACAAAAGAGATAGTATAAGCCTCAGCAATGCCATATGCTAGTTAGAGAACATTTGCTTACCAACAGGCTCCCAGTTCTGTATCTTTTAATAGACAGATGGGCACACCATATTCGCCAAACTATCATGACTGGCATATACTATAATTAGAGTAGCAGTTACAAGAGATGCACACCAAGACACACCTGAGCAATACACATTGATGCTGTTGATCAGACAGGTCAGGCAAGGACTAGTCATCATGGATGTGATGACTTGCCAAAATGTGAATGTAGCATTGCTTGTTATCCAGTGACCCACTGCAGGCACAAAGATATCATCCTTTGCAATGGAGTGAGCAGTTTGATATGTCAATCCAACCCCACAGACTGGAGTGTCTGTGAGTTACATTAGTGGTATTGGACATGTCTCCAATACTCACCAACTGAAGCACTGAATGTGAGAAGAGGAAAAATGATGACCCATGTGTTGTGGTTCCAAATGATCCATAGACGATATATCTATCCAAGGGATATTTGAGAGTAATTTGGCAGGAAGGCTTAAATGGTACATACAGTTAATACATCTCCAATAGCACCAGTAGCCACCAGAAATGCAGTCTTGACAACTTCAGTTACCTCATGTGAATTGGTATAGAAGTCAAGTGCTTGTGTTCCTCTTTCAAAGATGACAAAAGCCTGGAAAAGCCGAATGGCAGTGCATATCCAATGCTTGCATGAATGCTTTGAGATTCATATGAATGTCATGCAATCAACTGCCAAACTTACTCCCGTTACAGTGATGACCATGGCAATTGACCCAACAAGCATAGGTGAAAGCCAATAGAACTGTACTCCAATAATTGTGTGCCCATGCTTTTTACTCATCTTCCGCTGGATAAGGAGATAGATGGATGTAAGTGAGAGTGCCATGAATATCCCATAAAGGAAGCTCTCTATGAGGACAGTAGCTAGGTTTGATGAGACAAGAGGCACTTGAGGCATGCTGACGAGATGACAGGAGAGATGAGGGCAGCGGGCTATAGCTTCTGCCAACTTGAATCTTGTATATATATGCTGACAAGTTGGACATTATATTATTCATGATCATGCATTCTGATGAACAGTGAACAGTGGTGACAATCGATAACTTACTGAGCCATGTCACAGTCTTCTCAGTGTCTCAACGATGCTGTCGGATAAGTTCCTGGCCTGAGGCTGTCCGAGTAGACTCAGTAGAGTGACACACTGACCATATTTCATTTTGAGGTCTTTTGGTTCACATGCTCTGTCATGTTGCTGCAGTCCTACACACCACTCATATCAGAATCAAGAACATTCAGATCATGTTCCCCCAGATGATCTAAACTCCTTTTCACATCCGCTGTCAACCTCATGCACACTCTCCATTGATGATATGTCATAAGGAGTCTACGAACAACTTGATCATTTGATGGTACTCAGGCATTCACAGTGAACAACGATGAAAAACGGGTATCACGGCGAAAGGCTAGATATAGTAGTCATGGTACAGGTACTGCATTGGTTAAGGCAATTCATGCATTTGTCACTATCTGGGGGAAGCATATACGAATCTTTGACCCTTTCTGATGATGCAGGGAACCCATCGTACTGTCACCGCCTTGTGTTATTTGTGCAGCCTAGACAGTGAAGTAGTGATATGATCACAACTTCACCATCATACTCCTGATATCACAGAATGAAGTCGAGGTCCTCGGAACTTTAATGAGTGCCTAACCCCTACCCATCCACATTGTGGACATGTGATCGAATTGACTACATGTACTAAACGACCCCAGCACATGTGAATGTATCGGGGAACTGCAGGAAACCTGATCTGTTTGTTTAGATATGACAGGATCTCCGAGTCATAAATCTGATCTCGTACGCGTTCTTGCTTTCGCAATGCATTATATTACGTCTCCTCTTTGCAAGGTATACACAATCATCGCTACGGCGGTGGTCTGTCACTTTTTACGTGCTGTGTGCGTGAACTCTACTACATTGACCCTTATTCTTTGCCCATGGTCTGCGGATATGATATCGACCGGGGGTATGGCCGCCTCACCGTGCCATCTTTGGCACGGGAGGTGGCTCTCTTCAAGTATCTGCTAGCTAACGTCACGCTGGTGGACTTGAGAGATCGAAATGCAAATATTCACGACAGGCAATCACCTTGACACGACTAACAGTTGATTGTTCATGCCTAAGGTGACTAGTGACCGGGACCGGCAGCTTGCATTCAGTGGTCCAGTTATTATATTCCATCTTCTGCGAGCGGCTACATCTGCAAGCAACGCAACTGCTAGCGTTGCACATGGAGGCCAGTTCGACGTCCTGGACTGACTATAGTACGATGGAATATACCTGCAGAATATTCCAGGTATGTTAGATAGTTGTATAGAGGTTAGTACAACTCGGACAGACCTAACATTCGGCTGTAAGGCACCCCCACCGGATTACTCCTGCCTTGCTCCCCGGTAGTCTCAAAGTTAAAGAGTGCTACAAACGCGCACGTCACCTGTTGACGTTGTATCAAATGTGTACAGCTGGACATGGTAGAAGGAAACTGAACACATCCTTAGTACCTCAGAGCCCAGAAAGGAGCTCGCCGGTCTGCGCGGCTGTGCTGCTACAATCTTCGCCTATTGAGTGTTGCGTCCTGTACACGATAGGCTATGAGCACTGCTCTTCGAGGTCACGGTCTCTAGTCTCGAAATGTTGAGTGATTAACCTTGTTTAGCTACGGCAGACAATTAACTCATCACAACTGCCCGCGGACTCGGGACAAATCCACGATGTTACGGTAGCGCACCATCATCCTGGTCTGGCCATCCCGAGAACTAGCCCAGGCTTCCAGACACGGCAGTCCCGCGCATGGCTCCGGACGCGCACTACAATGCCTCGCTTCTTGTACCATGTGCTTTCTCTTGTCAAATCCCCTTCACAGCATACGTACTATTTCAAAGAAATAAGACGCTCACAACTGATCCTCTGCATTCTGTTACCAGGTGCAAAAATACGAACGAAACGAGCGATGTCCATCATTTGACATAAACGGACGTTACCCGGCTCACAGCAGACACAGCAGCTCTCTCTGGTGTCTATAGTAAAGGATTAGCCGAGAGGCATAGGAACATATTGGGATCGGGACATACAGCGATTGTCCGCTGGCCAATGTCCCGCTTAGCAGCTTCGAACGTCTTTCGATATGAAGCTAGTTCGTACGACTCCCTGCCAGGGGTGTTAATGGTCATTCCTGAGCTTCGCGTTGCTGCTGATCCCTCCAGCGGACCAAGAGAGATATGGACCTTCGGAAGACTTTCATGTATGCGTGCTCTGCTATTCAAGTTGGTAATGAGAGTATTTGCATAACTGTTAAGGGACGGTGATGACATGATCAAATGAATAACATGAGTACGACATAACATACACTTTGGTGATTGTCAACGATCTGCCAGTGTGAAGACGAAAGGTCAGTTTAATCTTGTCGCGTCCTAGGTCATGTCAATACGTACGCAACCTCGTAGAGCAGCGTGTTTTTTGTCTGTATATAATGTTCAGATAACATTTAGAGGCTGTGCATCACTCCAGTTCGTGGAGGGAAACGTCACCTGAGGGGCCTTAGCCAGCACAAGGAGGATAATCGCGCAGCTGGCTGACGGGGAATTAAATTGATTGAAGTGGTGCCGTATGTCACCATCCACTTACCAGTTAACATGCCTGTTTCAACTACCAATTGGACCATCCGATTCACTAGAATGTCAGAGCGCGGAATACCTGTGCGACTCCTCAGTAACTGAGGTGGGCAATATCTAGCATAAGTGCCTGTAACTTAGGGTTTGCAAACTTTTGTTATGCATACCAACGTAGTCATGACGATTGCAATGATGATATCTGTAGCGGCCGCTCCAGAGATCCATACCTGTTGTATATGAAGCAACTCTGTAAACGCGCACGTACGAGGACTACGTACAATGATCACTGGGGAAATTGCTCCGCGAAGAACGTCTTCGGCCAGCTTTAAAGGCTCCATCTGCGGAGGATGACGATCTAGTAAGCATTTACCCACCACAAAGTTACAACATACCATGATGCCGGCTGCGATTCCAAAGCTACCCTGAATAATAGAAAGCTAGATATTGTTAGTCCGACAGCGAGTAATGGGTGATAATATCATGCACCTACCGTGACGATACCACCAGCCAACCAACGCGACATAGAGAACATATAGATCCGCCAGGCAAAGAAAATCTGTACGACCATCGATATGGCGGCGCACATTATCGGCACTGCAAACCAAGAGTTGTGCATTGCAAGCGGCGACTCGGGATTGCCGAAGTTGTACAAATAGATGTTCATGACTCCCGAGGTTATCAGCCCCGTATGGACCCACTCAGCAATCACTATGCTGTAAACTTGTGGATCGTGAGCGCACCATGAGCACTGGAGTACGCTATGAGCATACCCATCAATTTGAATACGAGCCTGTCCTTGGGGAAGTAAAGGTAGTATAAATCTGATCAAAATTCCTGTCAGACGTTGCAACAGTACTGAGGATCTCCACCGTACACGCTTGGATGCTGAGTACTCCAATTAAGCCCCAGTTGAACAGTGCCCCTATGAGCTGAAAGCGGTGTGAGGACAATAGTCGCGAGATTAGCGGGCCATCCTGACCTGTGGCCCCACTCTGAGGTGAACGTGGGTGAGTAGGGGTTGCCTACCAACGAAGAGCTGTGTTACGCACATAAGATCTAGTTCTCTCGCCATATCAACGAAGTTATACAAGCTGGACAAAGCGGTTTGGAGGCCCTTTGCGATCGGTATGAAAATGTCTGACCCACCACTCTGCTCTGCTGCAACGGCCAAGGTGTACTGTGCACGCGCGTTTCGGTCCGGCCTTATATGGGACGGCAGATAGATAACACGAATCGGTCAAGTCCTACGCCATGTACTGTGCCTCAGTAGAATTCAGATTCAGATTCGGGTGCTGGACAGCCTCTCGCGGTAATATACTATAGCGTTGCACGTGCAGATGGCTGGCGCAGCATATCAAGGATCTTGACCTGTGCATGTGAACCTTCAAGGAAGACGACTGCCCGCACACACGCGTTAATCGGTTGGATGCGCAGATATCCTGAAACTGCCCGTCGGGCAGACGTGATTCAAGTCTGGCAGAGCGCCCAAACGTCACACGACTGAAGGGACCCCGGTCGCCTACAGATACGATCTCGAATTGTAGGACGAGCCATGTACTTGATAGCGCAGACCGGTAGCGCCTTTCCGTAAAGGTTTTAGTTCCACTTTACAGCCCGTTCTATCTTATTACGGCATCACCTGCTCATTTCGCTCACCCTTCCCTTGAATTCCGTCGACCCCATTCTAAACCTTAGTTTGGAAGAGGGGCCCGACCTCCCTTACTAGGTGAAAAAGCATACCATAGTGTCGGTGTTCAAAATTCCGCACTCTCGTTTGCTCACACAGGCCTTCCCAACACTAGGGCCCAATGCTATGTTTCTATACATTTTTACTAGCACATGGTCATGCTTTGGAGGCTCTCTTTATTCTGCACCACTCTGTGAACTCCCGCTTTAGTGTTTCCGGCAACGTTAGATCCTGCAGAAAGGCATCAGAAAATCAATCAGCAACAACAACTTCGGACGAGGGCAGGACCGTAACAAATTGCCTTCGCAAAGCCTGCACGCCCAATGAATAAGACGCGAGGACTACAATATAGTAAGTACGAGGCCATGAGGTACAGACCACGCGGCCCAAGCATCTGAAGAATGGAACCCCTAGCGGAAGTGTGACACTACTGTGCTCCGATCCCGGACCAAATGTTACGCTTACTACCCGGTTCTTTCATTTCGCTGCCATTGGACGAGCTCACTCCGTGTCCTCCATTAGTTCAGTCACAGGTCACCCCTTTGTGAACTAGGCTTTCAGTCAGTTCAAATGTCCCGGTCACAGGGCGTTCCGGACAAGACGGGCGTATTTCTGGGTTTTTGTGGCACTTATTCTCTGCCCTGCGGGCCCTTCATTACCATATCCGCTTTCTAGTTCATATGTCACACCCGGTGAACTAATGGTCGAAACATTACAGTACTTGCGATGATATCAAGGGCTTTTTGAGCAATGCCATGGCCTCATGAAGTCGGATTATGAGCCGGCCGAAACCCTACTCCGTGAGTTGTAGCTTCCACCCCTAACTCTCGTTCCGCTCGCTCCCGAGAACAGTGTCTGACTCGGAGACTGTTAGGCAGGGGCCTTGCTTGGGCTCACCTGCTCCGAGTCTGTTGAACGGGTGAAGTGACTACGATATTGTACATGCATCCCTGACAGCCACATGAGGACAGCGACGAGCGTGAGTACATCTGTCGAGATACAGAGAAGTAGCCTGAGGCTATTATAACTTGGTGCTATTCGACAACCTTCGATTCTGATCCATCGCCCCGTTTGTTGCTTCGCGGCCTTGACTTGAAGTAGAATCAGCTTCTGTGACTGTCATCGGATGTAGTACTGTAAGCCGACGGAATGCCAGGGCGGTGTTCTGTGCTCGGGTTCTTTGTGGGCACCAGGCGCCTATCAAACCACCCGAGTCAAGGTCGAACAGTAGCCTGCGTACTAGTATTCTCAGGGATGACAGGGTCTCCATTAATATGATCGGGTATATGGGCCTTCTAAAGACTTTCTGCTCCCGCTCAATGAAGCGTGTGTGCCACCCTAGGAATCCATATTACCATCTATGATTCATACATCCGGCGTGTCTTCAAGGCCTCAATATTCAATGCGCGTGGAGCGGATCGGTTTATGATGCCAGCGGGCGGCAAAATCCCTAACCCAAGTACCAAGCTCGATGAGAGTGAGTACCTACTATGGCTAAACTTTATCTGCCTTAGCACCCTTTCTACATCATCGATTCTCCGTAACGTATACCTTGTGGATGTTAAAGCATCGATCCAAGCTCCGTTTTGGTAAGATTACATAAGTGCGCCTGTACAGTACATATATCGCTTCCGAATTGTTAGTGTATACTACTTACCTGTGACTAGCTACCTACGACCTCAAGTTCTAGGGAGCGCTCGTTTTATCACTAGACGGTGCACAAGGCATTACACCGCATTGCACTGTACCCAAACACGCAAAGGCTCATCACTTTCGATATTCGAATGGTTGTATGATCTTGTTCCCTTGACTGCCGAGTGCTCGGACTCCTGAGGTCGGAGTACTCGGCTGTCAAGGCGAGCGATCACATCTGCTATCTTCTGTGCTAGGCATAACTAGCGGCAACGTCTTCTGCACTTTTCGAGGGAACATCAGCATCAGACTCAGCGATGAAACCGCTGTGGTTAATACACTTCCTTCCTATAGCTCAGCCATATGCCGCAGATCCCGCTGAACTGCTGCGCAGTAATCCGCCGAAATTCGGCAGTAGTGCCATCAGCATGACTCGGTAGTGCTGACGTGATCCTTCCATTCGCTCTGGGTGACACTTGTAATTTAGAGGAACAAGATATAGATCCAGTAGGAGAGGCTCTCCACGGTCAAGGTAATCGTTACACCTGTAACTTGCATTGCCGGTGTAAATAGAAGTACGTAGGTTTTTGTTCAATTCAGCAGAGCAATCTACTCAGCCATCTCCGATTGCACCATAATGGGCATTGCTGCTCTAATCTATCAGTGCCCGGTGCGCCCCAAATATTCCGAGTCTGTCCGCAATTCTGCGGCCATTCATAAGATCCGGTGTCGAAATGGTACGCACGGTAGGATAAGACATATATCAGACGACGAATCACTGTGAGCGCCGAACCTTATGAGAAGTTCTCGAGGTCATGTGTTGATGGTCGCTATTTGTGCGACAAGGAGCTCTCGCTTTCTGGGAAGTTCCTTCGCCGGCAAAGTTTACGGGCTCATGCTCAGGCTGCTTGGCTTTGATATATAGGATGGATTAATCACATCTCTCCTCCAGCGGCTTGTGTCCAGAGAACCCAAATCCCGCTCGCCAACCTCGCCGTATATCCGTATCATGGATCCGTCGGCTCGCGTGTACTCACGCTTCAACCTTCGTTTGTACGACATTCTCGTCCTCGTGGTATCCAACTCCTGGGCGTGGCGCTGCTCCACGACCTCAGTTCTCCTCCCATTCTTCCGGAAGAACCTGGGCACGACAGCCCACATGGACGTTGGCGTCGGTAGCGGGTATTACCTTGCAAAGTCCGCCCGCGCAATGGTGGATACGGAGAGCGTCACATTGCTCGATCTTAACCAGGCGGCATTGAACGTGGCCTCGGCCCGTATTCGCCAGGTTGGATACCAGGGGACCGTGGATACAGTGGAGCACAACGTATTTCGCCTCCTCCCAGATGACCTCCACGGCAGGTTTGATGCAGTGTCCTTGATGTACGTCCTGCATTGCTTGCCGGGGAGGATGAACGAGAAAGGGCCCAAGGTCTTCGCCAACTTGTCAGCGGCTCTGAAGCCGGATGCTGTTCTATACGGCTCTACTATCCTGGGGAGGGGGCCCGAGGTGTCACACAACTGGTTCGGCAAGTGGCTCATGGGCCTCTACAACAGGAAGGGCATCTTCGATAATACTGAAGATACCCTCGATGACCTCAAGCAAGTTTTGAGGGTTCATTTCGAGGATGTAGACATTAAAATGGTGGGAGTTGTCGCTATATTCGAAGTGCGACGACCGAGAGTTGGGTGATGCTGGCAGGTAGTCTTCTTTTTCATCATTGATATAACATCCCACTGATGTTGTTGGTAGACATCGAAAGAGCGGAAAATCCTTTAGGATTCGTACTAGAGCCAAGGGCCTTCCATAAATGACACACGATTTGTGGTCAGTTGCTACTAGGCTAGTAACAACGTGCAACACAGCGGATAAAAACTGAAGCACATGCTCGTTTTTGCTGGACACTTGAATTGCATATATCCTGTCTCTGATTTATACTATCTCGAACTGAATAACCATCAGCTCGTGCTCATCACACCATGTCGAGTTACATTTCCCGCTCGAACCACTAGTATGTTCGACTCAAGAGGCCAACGCCCCTTGTATGACGCGTGCAGGTTGTACAACGGAGACCACACTCTTAAGACGAAATAACAGTGTCAGAACAGAGATTATCACCGCTGTTCTTCGAAACGTATGCCGGTGCGAGGTCAGCGGAACAGAGACAGCTGACACTAGATTGCTTCATGGCATAACTTGAACAGCCTTTCGCCCCGACATGCACTTGTACCGCTACAGTAAGCCAATCTTACGCCAGTAAGCCAACCAGTTCTTCACATCATCCTCACAAAGCGGGGCTATCCTCGTCATGACTGGGCATAATTCCTTCGCGCGTGACACAGAAAGGGCCGGGAAATTCAGCGCCTGCGCATCATCATCTCGGGGCGTCGACGAGAGCACCTTGAACCAACCCCGGAAGTGCAGAGCGCGAGTGGTTTGTAAGAGCTCAACTTCACCTTGCCCGCCTTCCCAATCGTCTCCGGACTTCTTCGACTCGTACAGGGCGTCTAGCTTCATCACCCACTCACCGAAGGGAACAAGGGTGGTTCCTAATTCCCGTACAATGATGGCAGCAAGCAAACTCCAGGTGACAGGACGAGGATGAACCAGATGGATGACGTCTTCTTTGCTTGCTACATGTATGAGTCCCGCAACAGCGCTCGCTGCCGCCGCGAGAGGCACCCATGAAACCATCTACAGGTGGTGAGTGAGAATACGATGTAGGGAGAATTAGGACGCACCCTAGGGTCGTCTGGGAAACAACCCAACTTGGTGGCACTCTGAACCATAGCGGGGAACCATTCCTGTGCGTTCCACGCCCCCTCTGGCCCCCCGCAGACTTGACCCACCCGGACGATCAGGACTTCGAGGCACGTCGCCCTTGCTGCACTGGCCAGGATTTGCTCCGCCACCCACTTCGACTCCGAGTAACCCGTACCAACAGCCACATGAGGCTTGACGAGATGTTCTGTGAGCGGTGTGTCCTTTGTATCTACCTCGGTTGAGCACTCGTAACCCGGATACCATTTCAATTGGACGTACTGCGGAAGATACCGACAGAGCTTGTAAAAACTATCCTCGGCACGGTGGGAAGTGTGGAAGAGAGTGCAAAGTCGATGAGTTGGCGCACGCTCCTGATGTTAGGTTCGAACGATTCAAGGAGCATATTGAAGTCAACCCGCCAGGCTATGTGCAACGATCATGAGAAATGGACGCGGGGCTAATCGGGATGTACTTACCGTTGTGGATTATGTGCGTTACTGACGCTCGCATCTGAGGACATGTGAGGCACCAATGTAGTGTGAGACTAAGTTACACACACACCTCCGAATAAATCTCCTGCGGGAGCTTGAACCCGGGTACAGAGAGATCGCCTTCCATAAGTACGACCTTGTTGCTGTTGAGGATGGCAAGATCAAGCGAGCGAGATGACAGAGCGACTTCCTGACGTGATCGTAATGCTTTCCCGTCGATCGAAGGCCGATTCAGGGCATATATGCGTGCGACCGAAGGGTCGTCCACGAGACGAGCGAGAAGGAACGCGCCGAGACTGCCAGTAGTGCCTGTCACTAAGACGACGTGCTCTGAGCTGGCGGGTTGTCTGGCAGATTCGCGCACAGGGAGACCTTCCAGGTACTTCGTGGAGATTGCCATCATTTTGTCCGCTTGTGCGTCCAATGATGGAGTAGCTTCCGGGTTAGAGCCTGTCGCCACATCCAGGAGATAAGATGCGAGACGCTTAATGGTACGATGTGCGTAAACAAAGTTGCTGGCACTGCTGCGGGTGTCGAGCTGTGCCGAATCCCGCAGGGCGCGGAGCAGGGCGTTTCTGATGTATGTCGCTTGGAGGCTGCACGACACGAAAACGTACGATGTTGAGTGCTGAGGTGCAACACCAGCCAGATCAACCATACCTGTCGCATCCATGTTCAAAGATGTCATCGTCATCTCCCACGCTGTGGACAAGGACCTTGCTGATGACAGAACGGACGAAACCGGTCGCAGTGACGACGTCCCAATGCGACGGGGGTGGAATGCTGAATTGAGTGCTCTCCTCAACCTGGTCGTAGAGAGAGTTGATCTCCGCAGAGTACTCGTCAATGACGGCCTGGCGGCGCACAGTACCCTTTGCTGTGTAAGTGAATGGCTTGGACGGTTTTGCTACAATGATCATCTGGAAAACGACATCTGCATAACAGCCAGGGCATACACATAATGCGTACTCGCCTCCTTGAATAGCCGGGAATGCTGAGGCGCATACACATTTATCCGCTCCACGGTGGGCCTGACGCAAACAGGGTCACCCCAGTCGGAAACATCACAGTAACAATCTCACTGACCATATCGTGTTCCTAAACTCTGCCAATTTCATTTCGTCGGTTGGATCAAACCTATGAGGAGGCTTAGGATCGACGAGAACACCGGCCTGGAATCGACCGCGTCCAAACATCACAGACGCCAGAACATGTGGGTCCTGGTTGAGTACATTTTCTTGGTGGCGCCGATTAGCCAGTGATCACGTGGTTTCCTCGATGTCATACATACCCAGTGGTCCTGGATTCGTCTTGGGACAGAGACGGAATCAAAAAACAGCAGTCAATGTGCCAGACGAAATGCGCCAACCTTCTCTCCTGTGCTGTGCATGATCTGATCGTCCGTCCTGCCGAATACTTTCCAGTACCCCGGTTTCGTAGGGTGAGGCACCAAGAGGTCCGAAGTCGCGTATGCATCCACGCCATCGACCTTGGTGTTGATCACACAGGGACGGTAGAACTTGTTCACCTGCGGCCACACATGAAAACTCAGTATGCGGCGCAACGGGCCACATATGCGCACCTTCACGACGAGCTCGAAGCTGTTGTCCCCTTGGGGGACCATGTGCGGCGTCACCTGGTCTGGGAATTTGAAGTAATCCCAGTCGAACCCGCCCTCCGCTGTTCAGATGTATGACAAACTCGCCGCTTATGCGCTGGCGTATTGTCTCACCTGGAAGTATGGGACTCGTGATGCCCGACTCTGTACTACATGCCCAGGATACACGCTGTCAGCGGGGTGCAGGACACGGGGAGAGGCAGATCGATACTAACGTGCCATACAGGATGAAGATAGAGGCGCCCTCCGTTGTGAGGTAATCACCCGTCCTCTTGTCGAGGGGACCTCCTCCGTAAAGCTACACGAACGTTGTATGCAACGATCCAAGGGGGGTGGAAGCCATGCGTACCACACCGTTGCGAGTCGCGATCCAGCGTACATATTCTGGATTCTGAGCCCAGGTCTTCATAGACATACGTTCGACGTCAGAGCACTACAGATACTCGTATAAGCGGCTTGCGGCTTACCTCGGCGACAGAAGGCACACAGGTGACGAAGTCACAGTCGGTGGCCTTCGCGGACAAAATAATAGCGTCGGGCGTCGGAATGGGTGCCGGAGACATCGGTTCAAATGCACTGAGAACGATTCCGGATGATGTCTAAGGGCAGACCTTGCTGGTTGAGTGTTTCCAGGAATGTGACAAGGCTCCTCGTACCGTCCAGCATAGTAGGGCTATACCCATGCCATGGTACATCGGTATGCTGTGCATGGAAAACATTTTTCCGGTCAAATCACGTTCACCGAACCAAGGGTTGGTGGACGCCTGGAAGGTGTGATAAATGGTCGTCACAATGGGTTTCGGAAACGCAGTGGATCCTACGAGGAGTATAAGCTCAAACACAGTCGTGTTGCGCGGCAGGAATCATGCCTGAAGAATGCATAATCAAAGCCGGAGCGTCTCCGCCTCTGAAGTCGTACGGTGGAAGGGGGACGTCCTGGAGCGTTCCAGCTTGTGGAGAGAACAAGTCCTCGAAGAGGAGCATTGGTGATTTTGTTGGAAGATCGAGGACGCCGTGACGCGTGGTCAGAATGTCAAGTGCTTCGCTGAGGAGGCGCTGTATGGCCTGCTCTCGCGCGACAAGGATATGGCTGACTCCGACCTGCTTGAGCAGGTGTGCGACGGCCGACGGCGAATTGCGCGGGGAGATGGGGAACGCGACGTAGTTTGCTCGTATGATGCTCACTATTGTCAGTACGTATGGTATGGCATCTAGAGGGAGACATGAGTGGGGGAACAGTGCAACATGACAGCTGCAGACGAACCGGACGGGGCTAGAATGGCGACGACTGGGGCATCGACTCCCGCGGCTGTGTTGGCGAAGCGATCGTGTATAATCCTAGCACCCCTGTGCATGGCGGGGACCGCTTCTGACCAGTTGACCGTTCTGAGGGTGCCATCGCTCTTGGCGAACGCGAAAAGAGGATGATTTGGAGAATGCTCTAAGTGCCAGTCGAACGCCTCCGGAAGGGCGAGCACCCTATCCAACGACGGGGGCCGGAAAGTGGTGCTCGAAAGAGCCTGCGTGTGCGGCAGCGGAGGGAAGACTTGGCGAATACCCATTTTCGATTCTGACTAGCTCGTACTGTGTGCTCGACTGGAGGGATGATACACGCGGAATATGGTGGAGATTTATGTGCAGCGACGAAAGCTCACCTGCATCCCGCGCGCCAGTGATCGTCCCTGCTACCTTGCAGAGAGGTGCCACGGGCAGTGGCAAGCCTTCATTTCGATAAACATCGATGTCGCCCTACGTCACGCGTCACGTCTGAGCCCTCTCAAATGGAAGACTCCCTCCGGATCCCGCAGTGAAAGACATGCACGAACCTTATGTGACTGGAAATCAGCTGTAGAAACAAGAAGGCTGCCAAAATCGGCCAGGACGCTCGCCGCTCGTCAGATCAGCGAGACACCCGGACCATTACGGAAGACCCGATCATATCGAGGAAGAGGCGCATAACAAATAACGAGTAAGTAAGTAAATAGTTTGCCAGGCATGCACTTGCGCCCCCCTGGCACCGCTCGATTGCCGCAAGATGGGAACGCCATCCGCACCATCCGCGACCGCATGCTGCAGGTCTTCCGGCCCAGCCTGCAGCATCTACATGAGTGCGAAGCAGATGAGCGCAGCGTTCGCCAGAGCCAGCTGAGCGCCGATCAGCAAACGTAGCAAATTGCCGTATCGTCGGATGATAGGAGAAGGAATGCATCCCGGGTCCTTTCAATTGTGAGGTCCTTGCCCTAAGGGATGCGCGGCGGCGCCCGCGATGGCAGCAGTCACGGTCTCGAACTACAGGCACCCGGTGGTGTACCTACTAGATGGTATCCTTGCTGTAGAGGTGCCTCGGAAGGTGCCGAGGCTTAGACTGAGTTTCGGTAAGTATGCAATGCGCGCAGCCTTGCAAACTTACGCCAATTGGAGTCACTGCTGGTTGTGAGAGCGCCCAATACGGGCCTACATAACATGGGAAGAGCGTGTAGAATATTTAGTGGCTTGATGCAGCACAGTACTAAGGACATCGAGCATCGCACAAACATACTATGATCTGTCCACCGATTTGTTCGAGATTCTGTCAATACCAGTAAACTCAATATCGATCGCAGAAGTCGAGTGGCTCCTAGCTAGTAGCTTCACGTATAGGGCGCTGGTCGGCTGGCGGGCTGCCCCGTCGTTCACTTACCACACGGTAATTCCCCGCCTGCGACACTGCAACTAGTCACCAGCACCAAACACAGTTGGCCCATAAGCGACCCGGGCCAGCGCAACCTAGACCCACCGGCGCTCTCCTGTGTGCGCGCAACTCAAGGCGGTCTATCGATATTGAGTTTACTGACAGACCTTCCATGGAGGCCGCACGGAGGCTTGAGTCGGCCCGGCGGTGCCTGGCTGTAGTACTTCGAGCCTCTAAACAGAGTGCTTCTCCCTCGATTCGATTCCCAACGTCATATAAAGTACTTCTACACAGTGTGTAAGGAATGGAATATAAATTGGAGGGTCTAGAATGAAACACCGTTACAATGTGATAATTACCATTTGTCCCGCATCATGATTGGCCTAGTAGGCCCCGGCCTCAGGCTGCAAGCCTCAGATTTGCTATTCGTCTCCGCGTTGAATACCTCGTATGACCCCCCTTCGCCACATGACGTCGATAGCAGCACACTGGAGCTGGTGCTACTTGCTGTTGCCAGCGGCGGCTAAATCGGACGAGGACTTCTGAAGTTGTTCAAGATCCGCTAGAGTGATGTCGGCAAGGAGTCGAAGTTGCGAGATCATCATGTATGGTGCCAGGGCATGGGACAGCGACGCCGCCGATAGAGAGTCCAGGCCATAGGATGTGAGAGGGACATTTGGAGAGAACTCCTTGCGATCAACTTCTAGCACATCGCAAACGATGTCGCTCAGGCTACGTTCCGGGTTGCCTTCAGTGATGTGGTGTATGTCGAGCGTTGTCGACGGGTGCACCACGAGATGGTCGTAGAGCGACGAGGACCCAAGCGTGCATTGGATCTGGTACCAATCGAGGTCGGGGATGTACTGCCCAACGGGACCTTCGCGAAGTTTCAACAACACCTCGCCGATGCCACCACAGAGCTCTGAATAGATGTCTCAAGTTATAATGGCACGGATTACAAGAAACCGCATGTGCCCACCTTCGCACGTCATGGCCCAAGTAGCAAGATGCTTGTATCGTGACCAGCGTGTGCTGTCGGTGGCAGCCATGGATAGGAACGTGGCGGTATCTGTGATCAGTGGTGGGACGATTGTGGCGGCATTCCTGTAGCGTTTCGTCAAACCTGCCAGAACGGTATTCGCACTGTAGAGCAATTAGCGTGGATAGCAGAGGATACGATACTGTGTCGCATACCTAGCATAATTAGTTTGCCCGGCGTTTCCCAACAGACCAGCGACGGACGAATATGCAAGCAGAAAATCCAACGACTCGATATCAACCGCCTTCTCCAACGCGTTGAAGGCCCCCGTCTTCGCTACGAAAGGCTCTTCGAACGTCTCCGCTGTCTGCATTGGGAAGGAACGATCGTTCAAGACCGCAGTCATGATCATGCACCCCCCGATGGGTTTATGAATGGAATCCATCAATCGCCTGGTTTGTTCAATCGACGATGCGTCGATAGCCTCGGTGCGCAGAGCCAAGTCGCTCAGCGAACGCAGATACTTCAAGACTCGTAAAGCGGTGAAGTCCCCCTTAGAGACGAGGTTGGCCGTCCCGGATCTGGAAGTGAGAATAATCTCACGCGCTCCATTCTGCGGCATCTTTTAGCAGCGGGTCTGTGTGGGGTGTACGTAAGAGAGTCCGCACCTTGTACATCCAATACGCTATGTAGAAACCGAGTGCGCCGATACCCCCCAGTAAAACGTACGCCTTGGCGGGGTGGAAGATGGTGATCAGTATCGGCACTTCTGCGATTGGTGCTGCGGGTAGCATCTTGTTCGGGGGAGTGAGCACTTCGTCGAAGGACCCCAAGCTCGAGAATGCTAGCTTCAATGCATCGCCTATAGCCCAGGGATCTTGAGCCAGGATTTCAGCCACTCGGGTAATCGGCTGATCCCACTGGAAAAGCTGTCCGGATTGCAGCCAATGATCTACGCCTTCGGTGCCGGTGATATCAGTACTGGCATGGTCACTCCCCACCACTATGACTCTCGGTCTTTGAGCCACAACAGCCCTGATCTCTGAGACGCTGGCCTGGGATGATAGACAGACAACTTGGACCCCCCGGCTCTGGTAGACTTGACAAATGCTTTGTCCCATCTTGCTGTCCGCGTGCATGACGAGAATGCAGGTCCCCTGAAGCCGCGATGGGTCATTGAATCTTGCATGACCAATGGCAAGGACTGCGACGACTCCTGCGAGTGCGTGAGGCCCCTTCTCGACGGCGGGCGTATCCGGAATCTCTAACAGACTGCCGCGGTGGGCAATGACGTAATTGGAGAGAGGGCCGAACGTGATGCCAATGTAGGCACTCGATGAGCCGTCCACATGTCCAACGAACGTCCGGTATGAGGAAATATCTGTTGAGAGGAGGCTGACGCGGACGAGGACGTGGCCAGGTGGTACGGCTGGGCTGGGAACCTGTGAGATGGCGGAGCTCTGGTATACCCATGGCAGGTCTGTATTGAACGACACGGTCCCCTTCGGCGCAGATGACGGGACAATCCGTTCAATGCGCACGGTGCCATCTTGCTCCACGGCCATCTCGCCCTCTGCCATTGGATGAGAGCAGAGAGACCGCGCAGACTCCATATGTTCGTTGAGAGGCCATGCGGAGGGGAAGACAATGCAGTATACCTTCCACCATCGGTACTCTTTGCGGAAAGACCGCACAAAACCGACGGCGGCGTCACCATCCAAGCCGGAGGAAGCGATGAAACAGAGTGACGCTCCCTCGGACGGGTTCATCGAACGTATTGTCTGTTGGACATCCATCTCGTACCCCCGACGATACGGGATGATATGGAACGTGCTGTCTCCATCCAAAGACAGCTAGAAGTCACGTCTTCATGAGCTCGGCACGAAAGATGAAGATATCTCTCACATACCCCATTGGCAACACCAGTTCTATGCACTCCCGCTTGATCAACGTTGTCTACTGAAGACTTGGATATATGGATATCGAGTTGGTGATCCACTAGCTCGTATCGGTTCCGGATGGTCAGGGGCATTCTTCCGTGAGCAGCCACCTCGAGCGCCTCAATCGTGCAAAGTGGAATGCCGAATTCGTTCGCGAGCGTACAGTCGTATGTGAGCGATTCTGATGCCATGTTCGTCATGAGCCGTATGAATCACCTCGAAGAAGGCTTACCTGGTGTCCATTTCACGAATACTCCATGAGCGTACAATTTCTCCGGGATCCCTTTCGCGAGAGCATCATGGATAGTGAGCCTGCCAATTCTCGATGGTAAATAGTAGCGGCCATGAGCAATGGCACCAGTAAGTAGTGGGTGTACCATAACCTGCAATGCAGCATCCAAGATGGCAGGATGGAGTACATAGTCCCTAAGACTGATGTCCGCATTGTCAGTATTTCATAGAAGGTGCTAGACGCAAATATTACTCACTTCTCTAGGTCATCATCTCCTGCACCACGGATCTCCACAAGATACTCGTCTATACCAGAGGCTATCCCGTGATAGCAAGATAAAACTCTCCTATAAACCGGTCCATAATTGGCAAACGAGGCCAACTGGTCGTAGAAGCCCTTCATTTCCCACTTTTTCAGGCGTGCACGTAGCTCACTTAGTGGTACAGTAAGAGTGTCGGTGACTGGTTCATTGGGCGCCGTAGAGAGATAGCCTGTTACGTGTACGCGATCATACTACCGCCAGGCATTAGTGGTCTTTTGGCGTACCTGAGCCAAAGACACTCACCGCCGGAGGCCATGTAAAAGGAAAGTTCGCCACTCCCGCGCTACGAACGCTCCATTGTGAACCCTCCAGCCTTACATCAACCGGCGTCGGGCGTTCAGAGGAGAGTGACAAAATAGATTGAAATTGCACATTCCATAGCCGTTTCGCCCCGAATTCGAGTGCCTGACCGACGTCAAGAACTCGAAATTACGAATGGTGTGAAATGCATACCATCTCCAGGAATCCCGCCGCGGGCATAATTGGCTCATTCTGGATGATATGATCCGCCAAACCAGGATGTGTCTGCGCATTGACCCGCAGCTGGGGGTAGTTAAGTGGACCATGACGTGCCTGACGCTGACGAGTGGACTCAAGTGTCGGAGAAACATATGGGACGTCCTTCCGTGCGAATGGGTACGAAGGAATGCTCGTCACTGCACTGTCTGCAGTGCCATACAGCACATCCATGTCGACACTAGTGCAGCCTGCACACACCAGTCGCCCCACAAAGTCGAAGAATGACGTCAGCTCGCCGGCGCCTGCGGTCTTGGATCGCTTCAACGTGCTCAGTACCGTCGAGCCCTGGCCCACGAGAGCGGTTACATAGCCCGAGAGAACGGGATGAGGACCGAGCTCGATAAAAATGGCCTGTGGATGGCGATCATGAATGGCCTTTACAGCCGTATCGAACAGCACCGGCCCGAGAGTATTGTCCCAGAAATAGCGATTCTCGTAGGGGGCGTGGAGCAAGCTGCCTGTGAGAGTCGAGAACGTTTCTATCTTAGCGGGCTTGACGTCGTATTTCTTGAACACTTCCCCGACTCGAGCCTGGTACTCGGCCTGACAGATAAGCATCATCGCCGAGTGCACGGGTATCTGTGTCCGCAGCCGGGTCGCAAGGATACCAGCCTCCTTCGCCCGTGCCACCGCAGATGAGACGTGCTTGGCCGATCCAGACAACGTGACGGCACTCGGGGCATTGAAGCAGGCAATGTCCAGTACAGCCGGTCCGAGCTCGGCGACGACTTCAGCGATGAGCTCCTCGGCGCGCGGAGCAGAACATGCCAGGGCCGCCATAGCTCCTTCGTGTGCCTCCAGCATCCTCATAGCTTGGCCCCTGGCTATGGAGAGCTCGACAGCCATTGCCTTCGACGCCGCGCCGGACACGTACATGACCGCGGTCTCCCCTGCAGAATGCCCGACGACCACATCTGGCTTCACGCCTATAGCTGCTAGTGTGTCCACGAGCGCGCTTTGCAGAATTGTGAGAGCAGGCAAGGTGATGGAGATTGGCCATACATCTCCCAGTGTGTCGGGCGTATCCGATTCAACGAAAAGGCCGATGTCAGTGATCAGCGACTTGCCGGTCACGGCTGTATAGATACCGTCGAGCTCTACCACGGTGTCGTGGAACGGCACACATGACTTGAATAGTTCGCGGCCCACTGTGAAAATGTTATGATGAGCTCGGCAGTAGCTCGCAGGAGCAGAGAAACACACTATTCCAGTGCTGAGGACCCTGTCCGGAGAACACGAAGACGAGCTGCGGAGCGATCTTCGGCGCCAGCAGAGGCTCTGAAAAGCGCGGAACCTGCCCTTCTTGAACGACACTGTATGCTCTCCAGAGCATCGACCGCGCGCGTCGACCGAGTGCACGGCCCACGTGCATACAGTCCCGCTTAGTCGCGACATCCTTGAGCTTTTCTCCAACAGCAGAAGCAGACCTTGGGGACAGCCCCCCTGCAATCAAGAGCAAAGGGACCACTGGGCTGCGGTGTGCCCAGAAACCCAACATCCCGTTGATGTTAGACGTGGGGGCTTCAACGACGCAGTGGCCGTTTGCACCGCCGATGCCGTAGCTCGTCATCGCGATGAGTGCGCGACCGGAGGAAGACCGTATGTCGAGCTTCTCGGGAGTTACCGGGACGCGCATGTTGTGTTCCTTCCAGTTGATCGCGGGGTTAGGAACAGACAAATTGACGGTGGGAAGAATGATGCCGTGCTCGATTGTGTGGCACACTTTGCAAAGGGACAGCAGGAATGAAGTGATCTCCGTGTGGCTGCAAAGCTCGTGAATATTGCGGCGGCATATCTAATGATAAGAGGCATACCCTACATTGCCCTTCACGCTTCCGACGAGCAGCTCTGCGTCTCTCTTGAATTGTACACCCACCCAGTTGGCCTCTGTGGGGTCCCCAGACGCCGTGCCTAAGTGCGAGAGGGCCTGTCACAAACGTATGCAGTGAAGCATCGGCGGGCATACCTGTCGCGTGTAGCTCGACATAATCCACCTCTTGCGGAGATCGTTGAGCCTGGGCGAAAGCACGGATCATAGCGTCTTGTTGTGCCGATGCGACTGGTGCATTCACAGGCGCTAGTGAGCCGGAGGAGTTAACGCCGGTCCCAAGGATCTACGCTTGCAGCATGAGCTGTCAGCTGAAGCTGGCAACCATGAAACGACGCACCGTTGCATAGATCTTGTCTCGATCGCGAAGCGCGGCATCCATAGGTTTCAGCACAATGGACGCGACAGCCTCCCCTCGTCCAAATCTATACGAGCAAATCTCCCGTGAGCAGACACACCGATCGATAGGTCCTGTATTACCCGTTTGCAGAAGCGTCGAATGGCTTGCACTTTCCGTCAGGCGACAAAATACCTCCTTGGCTGTAAACTAGCCATTCTGAGAACCTACGTGCCAGGCATCAGCTTGTTACCGAGACGATGCAGGGCGCCCGCATGAATAAGGACCTGTGATTGATCTGACAGCCTCCAACCACCGCCGCTTCGCATTCGCCGCTCCGCAAGGCTTGGACGGCAAGATGGGTAGCGTACAACGTCGAGCTGCACGCCGTGTCGACGGGAACACTAGGTCCGCGGAGATCAAGGTGGTATGAAACACGATTGGCAACCATGCAGGGACCACTTGAGAACGCCCCACGTGCCTCTGTGTCATCCTGGGGGGCACAAAATTCAGTGATACTGCAAGGCTAATTCACAGGGAGAGAACTCACGTGCCCGGATATCGCGAACACGTCATGAGCCACTGCAGACATGTAGCAGCCGATATTGGCGCCTCTGTAGTGTATGCCCGAATCGACCAAGGCTAAGAACGTAGTTTCTATCAGCTTGCGCGTGCCGAGGCTCATCGACTTAGCATCCTTGCTGGTGATACCGAACTCCACAGGATCGAAGAGGGATACGTCTTTGAGGAAAGCGCCAGTGTCGGTCACCACTTGGCCAGTAGAGGTCCCCTTGAGTCTAGAGCCTTGTTGATATCGTTGCTACCAAGCGATCCGAAGGACTCACACGTGCACATTGAAGCGCTCCAGAGGTACCGTCTCGTAAGCTTCTCCGCCCTGCAGGAGAAAATCGTAGAACGAGACATAGTCTAAGTTTGTCTTGCTCCAACGACCGCTCGGTAGCTCGGCTGCGATGCCAACCTTCCAACAGCTCAACGAAAATTAAACAAGTGATCCTTCAGATGGGACTCACTAAAGCAATAGGCTGAGGACTGGGACCCATTCCGGTGACTCTGTCGATGCCGCTTTCGCTTCCTTGGATAGTCTGACGGTACGATGGTAAGATGCGAATTGTTATCCAGGCGGTCCTGAGTGAAACTGGAGAAGGATATTTATACCGTTGTCGAGTGGGCTCATCACTGATATCACGGCCGTGCCCTATTGTCTCACTACGTACGGGTAACGTGGATTGCTTCTACATCAAGTGTCAAACAGGGGCGGGGCACCATGGCGAACCGGCAGTTAGAATGGTAGAGCGCCGTTATTGCTTTCTGTCTGGATGAACGAGGAGATTAGATATCAAAGATCTGGTATACTAACAGGTGCCAGCGCTGACTCACGGATGGCTGGCAGAGTGATTTCGGCAGGGGATTGACTCTTCCCTTGTCCGTACATCAAGGCCTTCCGCGTAATATGGAGTGTTCGCTTTCGTTTCCATGATTCTGGGCCATGTGGTGCGAACATTCATCTCCGGCATCCACGGTTTTGTTCAGCGCGCTGAGACGTAGCGGACATGCAATTCGCAAAACATAGGGGATGGCATAGTAGTGACCTGTAGGCGAAAGCTAAAACTTACAAGGAACGGTGCAAGTGCATATATGGCTGGGTTCGAACTTTCATCCGACCTGCACTAACTTGAATTTGGCGACCGACTTGCGTTCGACGTGTGGTCGACGCGTGCTCTCATGGGGCTAAACCCCCGGACACCGCTCCTGTAGCAGTAGGCCTGTACATGTCTGTACGCGTTGCCGACATGCATTCTCGGGATACTGACTCCTACATTTCCGTCGCCCACGTACGACTACGGCGTGTGCAGATGCCATCCAGAAGTGACATGGGACCACAACTTCGGTTCGCTCGCTGCTTCGAATATGTCACTGCATGCCGGCGCCCGTAGTATCAACGCCCGACCGTGACACGGGCAGACGGCGACCCTGCAATGAGCCTTTGAACTTCCACGAATACTTCACGATATGATTCACTCCATGACCAGATTGCGACGTGTCTCTGCAACTGCCAGATTGGTATGATCCCTCGTGCCCTGCGTTTCTCGATGGGCGCTCAACCTAAATCTGCTGCTAGCTACCCGCTCTCGTCTCCCGGATCTGTAAAAAACTGACATAAACCGTACCTCCCAGTGTTGTCCCACAACGCGATGGCGACAGTGACAGAAAACTTGCCTTTGCAACCTACGAAGGAATTGTCGCCCGAGCTGGAGGCCACCGTTGCGGACCTCCCTTCTGGGCCTCAAGTTCCCCTGGACGGTGGTCTTGCAGCCTGGCTTTCTGTCATCGGAGGGTGGGTATCTACTCGCGCCTGGTAGATGCCGTCCAGTAACCTTAGAAATCATCCTAACCAGCTGGCTCGTAATGTTCTGCTCCTTCGGCTACGTGAACTCTTTCGGGGTTTTCCAAGCCTATTATACTGTTCACCACACTGGCACTTCGTCCGATATCAGCTGGATTGGCTCGCTCCAGGTACGCTACTCCGAAGCTCGCAGCATTTTCATCCATTTACGCAATGTAGTTATTCCTTACCTTTCTCGTAGGTCTGCCCTCCGGCAAACTGCTCGACGCCGGGCATTTCAGGGCCTCTCTACTGTTCGGCTCGACGCTTCTGGTTTTCTCGTAAGCCTGCGTGCCACACCGCTGCTGGGACCATACGCAATGCAACTCACCGATAATACAGCTTGTTCATGCTGTCACTGGCGCATCCTGGCAAGTATTATCAGTTGATACTGGCTCAGGGAGTTGCAATGGGGCTGGGGAGCGGATTTCTGCTGGTACCAGCCCAATCGGTACAAGCGCATCATTGGAGAAAACGTCGATCCATGGCCATGGGGATTGTAGCTACAGGTCAGCAGGATTCCTCTGGGGGTATTTCTGAGTGAAAGTCTCATTCGCGCACACGCTGGGACCTAGGTGCTGGGGCTGGAGGCCTCATCTACCCCATCCTCTTGAACAGGCTCATTAACGGCTCCGTCGGGTTTGCATGGGGTGTGCGCGCCTCCGCATTCCTCACACTTGGCCTCCTTGTCGTTGCCAACTGCATCATGACTACTCGCCCGACCAATACTCCTGGACAAACTGCATCCAAATTTCGTACGCAGATCAAGGTGATATTTACCGATACCGCATACCTCTTCATAGCAGTAGGGTGGGCCATGTTGCCTCCAGATCCAGACTTGTCTATCTGACCACGAGCGATATAGATATTTTCTCACCTTCATCGGCATGTATTATCCCTGTAGGCTCCAGCTTTAGCGGTCAGGTCTTCGCTTCAATGACATGGCTCTTTGAATCGGTAGATTTCTACATTCAACTCTGGACCAACGCCCACGGCCTATCGTCAACGTTAGCATTTTATACGGTGAGACAGTCGATCAAAAACTAATATACATATACTGAGACAAATGGGCAGGTCGCAATATTGAACGCAAGCTCGATTTTTGGACGAACAATGCTGAACGCAGTCGCGGCTGAAGTCGGTCTATTCAACCTACTCGTTCCAGTCAACGCTGTCTTGGGTGTGCTCGTGTTTGCCATGTTTGGCGTCACTAGCACGGCCGCCGTCATAGTTTTCTGCATCCTCTACGGCTTTTTCACTGGCGCATGTACGTCGAATATCCAGAATAAGCCACCCGTGTCTCATCGTCTTCCCGGTGACATTGTCCAGTTTTGTCACTTTCACCCCCCGCGCTTGTCGGCCTTGCAAACAGTCCGGACGAGGTTGGGTATGTCGTTCTCTTCACCATTTATACTCCATATCTTACCAAACGTAGGCTTCGGCTGGGCGTGTCGTACTTTATCGCCTCCTTCGCCTTTTTGATTGGCACGCCGATCAATGGGGCCTTGCTTGGGCCCGACTACCACTGGTACAGACCAACAGTCTTCAGTGCAGTGAGTCTTCTCCGGCCACCATAGTCTGGGCACGACCTGACAACGCACTGTGTCTAGGTGTTGCTCTTAGCTGGGGCTCTAACTACCTCGATCGCGAGAGCTGTGTACGCCAGGAGGAAAGGCACACAGCGTGTGTGATGTCAAACACAGCTTGCCCATTATTCATTCCCTTTCAGTCTGCAAGGGCCGACCTGGTGTATGACGCGATTTGAAGTTGAAACTCGGGCGCATCGTACGGTCCCAGTCAACATAAGGTGAAGGTCGCCATCGCAATCAGATATTTTCGAGTGAGGTATTTTGAGGTAGTGTGCGGCGAATGCGTGTTCTTCGTCTCTTGACTTCGGATGTAGCAGTCCCCCGTCCTGACCGCTCATCAATTCTCATCACAGCTCTATGTCCATGCAAACTGGCGGCACACTAGCGTGAAAATGTAAGCATACGAGTGACTGTAGGCCGTGAATAGGGAGGACGATGAACCTACTTACAAGGGTTCTGGCACCGGACTCCTCGGGAATTCCCGCTGCTATTAGCCTATACGCCCATAGCGCTCACTCACTCGGAGTGCGCATGAAGATTATGCGCTTCCACAATATCTACCCACAGCTGTCATGGCCTGCGTGAACATGTAGATGGTACGAAGTTGCGAGCAAGCTATAGTATCAGAAATAAATCACTGTCCTGGGCGTGGAGCAAGGCCGGCGGGAGTGTTCCATTCCTTTGAGGGTTCTACCTGGACTGGTCGGCGACAGACGTATGTACTGAGTGTCTCGCCCGCATAATCACAGATGGCAGTACTAGTGTTACAATATACTACGTATGTCGCATAGCAGCGACCTGAGCACAGCCTTGCACCGGAGACATGGGTGCATCATACATGCGAGTCCATGTCAAGATGTCCTTTCATCGCCAAAAGTGCAGATTGTCCATCTAGAGTAGTCCAGTGTAGTCTTTTGAATCTCAGAAATCTATAATTGACGTACCAATGACATTTGATTCTATGACCATTTTGTCCCGATCTTGTGTAATCAGCGTCGACAGCCACTTATCAGCATGATAATTCGGAGTGGGATGACGTGCTGCTGGCGTGTCAGTCAATCTCC
>KV429089.1:120269-138507 GCA_001632345.1 Daedalea quercina L-15889
AGATGGCAGTATCATGTGTGAGTGCAGCTATTAATTCTGCTCGACTTTGCGTGCGACAGAGGTCCGCAAAGGAAGCTGCCATGCAGACAAAGTCGCCGGCACAGACCGTGACGTGACAGAACAGGGGGAACTGTCCGGGGTCTCATGCTTCCGTCAGCCTCCGACGTCAGCAGCAGTTCCATCCACTCGTCACGATCACTTCACTGCCTCTTCCTCTCAGTGTCCGATTCGGAAGTCATAACACAGCGTTCTGCGCAAGGAACATGCGCTCTACGTTCCTCGAAATTCACGTCGAGCTAGCTGCGATATAATGATGACCGCTGGACAACGGCGGCGGCATGGTCCTCCATTTGAGGTCATTCTAAGGGCTTATTAGGGTGACGTCTCATCCGAGCCCAGATGCCCCAGGAGGCTGCCGGCGCGGAGATATTTATGGCTTGAGCCAGAACCTGGCACTTGAGGCAGGTGGGACAGCTGTGGAAAGGCCCTGTCCGACGGCGTCAGCGCTTCAGTCATATGCGGTTGTCTTTCACAAGCCCCGCAGTCTGCTTTCGAACGTGTTACCTACAGGCAGTCAGACAGTGCATGAAGCTCTGTGCAGACAAAAGCAACCGTCTCCATTACTTGCGCGTGACCTGGTATATATCATTGTCTCCTTCGTTTTGTCGTCACCTCTGGCGAAACATGTCCAGAACCGTCATCCTAGCGCTGCTCATCGTTCTCTTTGTCCTGCTCTGCTGGCTCATAGTAGTACGCCGCCGACGGGAAGCCCTGCCTTCACCTCCTGGTAACAATCCCCAATCATACATGCGAATGACGGCAATAGCTCAACAGATATTGATTCAGGTCCTAAACCACTTCTGATCGTCGGAAATGTTCGCGAAATCAGATCATTCGTGCAGGACAAACAGAGGCCCGAGTGGCGTCGCTACGGTACGCGCAGCAGCCTCCGGACGCATCGCGCCTGCAACAATCACTGACGGCGACTTGAAAATCGCAGGAGACGTAATGTACATGCATGCCCTCGGACGCGAGCTCGTCGTGCTCAACTCCGCGTCCGCCGCCACAGACCTGCTGGAGAAGCGCGGGTCCGCGTACAGCAACCGGCCCGCGCTCGTCATGGCGAGGGAGCTCATCGGTCGGCGAAAGTTCATGCTCGTCGCGGACTACAACGACTTCTACCGCGCATCCAAGCGCATGCTCTGGAACGCGCTCACCCCGCGCGCCGTCGCCGGCTACCAGGCCCTCCAGGAGGCGGTGTCCCTCGCGTTCCTAGAGGACCTGCTCCGCGCCCCAGAGCAGTTCCGAGCGCATATACACAGGTACGGTGTACTATATGCTGGGCTGGCTGCGTGTGCTGACGGCGCGCCGCCAGGAACATTGCGTCGCTGGCGTTCAGAGTGGCGTACGGGTGCCAGAGCCCCGAGCGCGAAGGCTACTACATACAGGTCGCCCGGCGGTTCTCGCAGGTGACCTCGGTGGCCGTGGAGCCAGGCCGCTGGCTTGTCGACTCTATCCCGATATGTAAGCCGCTCAGTCATGTGCACGCGCGGATGTGTCGATCTCATCGTGGCACCCCAGTGCAGCATATACCCGCCTGGTTTCCCGGGGCGCACTTCAAGCGATGGGCATTGACCGCGCGCGTCGTCGTCGAGGAGATCGCGAATGCGCCGTATGCCATGGTGAAGGGAAACATGGTGCGTACAACGGTGCTCTCTCGATTGGTGGTTCATTATTCAATGGGCTCGTCCTGGTAGGCTAAGGGTCAGCAAGACATGACCTCCTTCGCCTCTCGTGCTATGGAGGCGGTGGTGGAAAGCACGGGTGCTCCGCCAACGCCGGAAGACGACGACCTCATAAAGCACGCAGCAGCAAGCATGTTCTCAGGTCCGGTCATTCGCTCGCATCTCTCTTCTCTATGCTAATGCCTTCCTCAGGGTCCACAGGAACCGTTGAGTCTTCGTCATCAGTACATTAGCACACTTGGCTAACAACGCGCATCCACAGACATCTGCCTTCCTCACCTCCTTCTTCCACGCGATGGCGCGCAACCCCGACGTCCAGAAGAGAGCCCAAGACGAGCTCGACCGCGTCGTCGGGCCCGCGCGTCTCCCGGCGCTCTCCGACCGCGAGAGCCTCCCCTATATCGAACGGCTCATCCAGGAGCTCCACCGCGTCTACCCCGCGGCGCCGTTCACCCCGCACGGCGCGGCACAGGACGACGAGTACCGCGGGTTCCGCATCCGCAAGGGCACCTCCGTCGCGGCGAATCTGTGGTACGGTGACTGAGCTGCTGTAGGGACTATGCATGCTCACCTCTCGACGACCCAGGGCGATATTCAGCGACCCCGTTGCGTATCCGCGCCCGGAGGAGTTCGACCCGGACCGCTTTATGCCGACAGAGAAGGGCGCGGCCCAGCCTGATCCCCGAGATCTGTCTTTCGGGCTAGGAAGACGGTGCGTGGGCGTCTCCCACTCCTGCGGCGGGCGGGGAACTCACACTCGGATTTGCTCTCCAGACGGTGCCCCGGGACACACCTCGCGAACGCGACGACGTTCCTGTTCATAGCCCGCACGCTCGCGACGTTCGACGTCAGGAGGCCCGTCGGCCCGGACGGGGCGGAGTACGCGCCCGCGCTCGCGTTCACGGACGGCCTCGTGTGGTAGGTCGTTTGCGTTGCTTGGGTGCAGGGTGCTGACGTCGCGCGCAGTGAACCGCAGCCGTTCGCGTGCCGCGTCGTGCCTCGTTCCGCGGCGCGCACGGCGTTGATCGGGGGCGGCGTCGAGGCGCAGGCTGATAGGTAGTGGATGCCCTGGTGGGGTGTTGTCTGTTTCCCCGGTTTGTCATGCGGACCTGCGCGCGGATTTGGATACCGCGGGCGAGGATAAGAGACATTTGACGCGTATGGACGCCTGATAGTATGGCGGTTCTGAAGGTTAATGGGATGAGCTTCGTAGCCTACGTATCGTTTAATCGTCTTTTCTTCTACTATACCTTACGCCGCTATGTTGATCACGGATGATTCTCACTCCGTGTTTGGTCGTGCCGCAACATGCACTACGCGGACGATACTAAGCTGCATTGTAGGTCTTACCGCGCGAATGGGGCTGCCGCGGTGCAGAGTGGCTGATGACGAAGGGTGCTGACGCTATCATCAAATGCATTCCGGAGGGCGGTTACTTGGGGTTTTCTTCCTTGGCGTGAAGCGCGCGTCGTTTATAATATGCTACGTGATGCAGCCTTTCCCGGAGGCTCAGAGAAGACGATGGCAGTCGGAGGTAAGTTGTCTCATATGCGTTTCAGTTCAACCGCAGTATTTACCCAGTGAAGCCAGGCGCGCACGAAGTGCACCGCGTGGATGGAAGGTGTATGTATAACAGTGTTATTAGTACACGATAGACAAAGACCTCGGTAGCGTAGCTAAGCCAGACCCATCCAGGGAGCCGCAACGACAACATACTAAGCACCGTATAACCATACGCATGATAATCTAGATCACACGCATCTCAATCTCTTCCCAGACTTGCACAGTCGACGTGAGCCTCATCGTTCCCGCGAACGTTGACTCGGATGGCTCCTGCTGTGATGAATGCCATAGATTGACATTCCCGTCGCCGCCGCCAGACTGGCTGCGCTTCACGCGCAGGAGAAGCTGGCGGGATTGAACGCCTTCCATCGCCCAGGTTATTCTGATAAGGTTTGTTCAGTATTCGTGATGTGTAACATGGGGGCTTACACGAGCACTTTTAAAAAGTCTCCAGCCTGTGGCATGAATGAGGACAGAACAGACGACGAATACTCTTACTTACGTCGAGGAATGAGCTGGGGATGAGCCTGGCCAGGCGTATTGCTGGTGCATGAATCACAGGGTTAGGGGTATTCCGAGTGCAGAACACAAACTCACCGAAAAACACCTGTCAACGAAACGTTGAGCACCATATATGCAGAGTTAGGCATCTGACATACCAAGTACATGATAAACCCATCTCTATAGAGTAGCAGAGCAATCTGAGAGTCTTGTCTGCGGGGATTGCCAAGGATTCCGACAAACAACAACAAGAGGACGCAAAGATTATAGAAAACCTGCTCCTGCTCAGGCAACTGCCCAATGGAGGGACGGTTTAGTATGGTAACGTACCATTGGACACCATACGGCTATGGTGAATAGGCTTTTCCCTCCAAAGGCACATACGCCCGGATTTTCTAAGTACTGTAGGCTGTCTGAGTAATATCATCAGCTCAGACGTTACCATACCAATAGGAAGGCAGACATACTGGCAAGTGCCTTGCGATCAAAGACGGACAGAACGACTGTCCCACCGAGGCACAGAAAGAAGCCTGATATGAGCGCCTGAGATACGATCTTTCGGTTATCCCATAGCAGAACTATCCGATAGAGAATAATAGCTTGCGTATTGTGTCAAGACATGAGAATGAGCAGGAGCGCATAGACGTTGACTCACAATGCACAGCAGCTGCGCTTAGAAAGCCGTAGAGCATTATTACAATGATCATGGAGTAACATCTGGGGATGGCGCCGCAGTTAACTCAGGTGCACGTGTGAGTAGACAGCTGTTGGATTCACGTCTGAACTCGTCTGAGCTGTCCATCCATATATCATAATATCCATCTGCTCATCGGCTTTCCTATACTAACGAAGCCGCTCGTCCCTATTGATATACAAGATGAATGGTAGGAAGACGAATGACGCGGGTTGAAGACGCCCTTACCTACCGCGAAGAAGAGCATGCCGAGTTCTCTCAGGTAAACGTCAGCCAGCAGAAAAGGAGCTACCCAGGACCGCCGCCCATGCCACAGCAGCTTGACCTCTTCTCCCAGGTTCAGCCCATGTTCATAGAGCATGAGCGATATGCATGCTCCTGAAGCACAGCTACTTGAGTATTTTCAGTCTCAGAGCGTAGAATGCTACTACGTACCGCAGACATAGCGCGTTGCGAGAAGTGACTGTAGCTCTGACGGGCTGGGGATCGATGCCATTGCGAAATGTGGATGGATAAGTGAGGACTCATGACTAGCTATATGGACATGATGAAGTGACGCCTCTTTCACAGATGTCATGTTCGCATCGGCGTCATCAGTATATCTCTTGATGCATATTACTACTATACCACACACTGTCAGATGGGGAAAAGCGTCAATGGGATATTAGCACCAGTTCTTTTGCGCCGTTGCTCCGTGCTGGTAGCAAGAAGATGAAGGCACCGTGCTATTGAATTAAATAGCTAGTGCGTCTGTGGTCGAAGTACTTAGCAAAGAGTCGTGTCCGTCACCCACTTTGGCACCGCTGTGGGTTGCTATCATCGTGTACGTGACGCCTCCATAGACATCATGGCGTTCCAGTGATCCATGTATGGAATCTAGCAGCTGAGCGCTCAGGATCCATACCCATCGAGCACTGCCATGCACTGCCGTATCGCTGTAACGTAGCTGAATGGCATCTTCTCTTCATCCAAACGGTAAGTACTATGATAGACAGGACGTCTCGCGTTCACCGCTGGTCAGGTAGTGTGGAACGCGCCTACCGTTTGGATAAGTAGCCAAACAAACTGCTCTTCGGCGTGGTTCTTGAACCTTACAGTATGTAATAGATCTCCGTTTTGAACTTGAACAAAGCTGGCGAGCTATCGCTGTAGGCAGCAGGCCTGGCTGGTTGATACGCCGGACGTTTACATGATACGTATCCCGTAAGTCGTCGTCCCAATAAGTAAGCAGGGCTCTTCATGGAGCGGCTTAGGTAGCGTGAGGCCAACTGCAGAGCCATCTTTCTACCAATGATGGATGCAGTGCAGTGCTTTATGAACCCGAAACTCCGCCCGACTCAGAGCTATCGCACATCGTCTCTCAAAAGATGTTACCCTACCTCCGCGCGCATACTACCGCAGCATTGAGACCTACAGCCGTCCCTTCGTCCTCTTAGTCTTCGCAGTAGGTGTCTTGGAGAGCATAAACAATGGAGTGACAGAATGCGTCGCTGAAACAAGGAGACGCGATGTCGCTTTATAAAAAGTCTACTCCGGAATTCAATGCTTCTAGGGCTCAACGGCCGATTTCACACACACCTCGCATCGAGTCGAGAGAGACCGTGATCCAACGGAGACAGCAGTTCCAATCACATGGAGCTGTGTTCCACTGTGCTAGCCTTCAGCGGTGGCAAACCAGACAAACAGGTATCACGACTCACACGTGCGCGGGAGAGTGGAAAGTAGAGTTCACCGCGGCCGAGAAGCCGTTGGTATCAACCCCGGTCAGTAACCCCGAGGTAAGGATGGGGCTATACGTTCCCCTACGTCACCGCCGAGTGAACCGTGAAGACGTTGAGTGCATTCGCCACAAAGCAGTCGACTCACGCTTCCACAATATCCGCGCAACAAGCCCGGCTAACGTACGATGAACATTGATACATGTCGACGTTCAAGTTGATATGATGATCAAAAATTGTACACGACTGATGGCACCGTGGCTCGACTCACCCTCATCCACCCTGACTTCGCACACAATCCGTACCTCCAGCACAAGCTTTTGAAGGTCCTCCACTGGCTCTACAACCTCTATCTTCTTCATGACTTGGTCACCGCCGAAAGCTCCATTGCGAACATGCGCTCCGCTGCCGTACGCTATGAGATTGAGGGCGAGCTGTCGTTATTCCAGAGAGAGATTGCCTTTTATGCCGGCGGCACTGCCGTATGAGGCGGGAGCCAGTGGGATCTTGCGCACTTTGTCCAGATAGTCCATGTCTTCAGGGCGTCGTCTGAATCGATCTGCTTTCCAACTATGGTTTCCTCTGAGACGACCGTACAAGTAGATGGAGACTAGTTGGGCCGAACAGCGCAGATTTCCACCAGACCATGAGTACTGTAGTAATAGAGGAACGTGGTCCTCGAGAACAGCTATAGTCATATACCAATTGCAAGAAACATCGAACCAGCGAGCACGCGGCAGCCACTGAGGCGCGGGTAGCAGCCACCGGTCGTCGACGGTCGACTCGTCATGCATTCATGTCTCAGGCGCGATTAGTCCAACATTGCCCGGCGTACCCTTCGTTCTGTTGGCATGCTATCTGCTGTAGACAGCCCACACTCTGGCTACCCAGCGCCAGTGGATGCTACCCCATGTCCCAACTTGAAGGCCGCCGAGACGCTGCGATCATGTTCGTCGCATTGCACTGGCAATGCACGAACAAAGATCTTCCCAAGACGAACGGCATTAGTTTATGATTACTTCCCTCTGAGTGCTCAACCAACTTTACACAAGGCTCTTGGGGATCAGGAGGTGCGTACTAGCCTTCTCACAAATGCCAGATGCCTCTCGTCATTACACTACCCCGGTCTGATGTGGTGAGTGACTACTTATCACCATGAGAGCCTTCCATGCTCCCGGATCACATGTGCAGCCACAGATGTATACGTACCAGCTCTCGGATGCCTTCCTGTCCCCATTTTCCGCCGCTGCCTTGTCCTTCTCATTGGCGACCTCAGGTCACTTCTCCACACCACTCACCACGGACCAAGCACACGCATGCCGCAGGGACATGAAGTTGGACCTCAATGACGCCGCCCGAGCCCCCCATCCCCATCAGCTCATCCGCCGCTCCGTGGACACCGTGTCAGATGGTGATTTGAAGTCTATCGCAACTCGCCTCGCCTGTTATTGCAAGTAGGAAGTGTTGCGCTGTGGCAGTTTGGGTCACCCCTCCCCTGTGCGTGTCGCGTTCCCTCACCGAACCTTGATCATTTCACTGTAAGTAATGCAGGGACGGAGCAGCGTGTGGGGCGCGTGTAGGTTACACCGTCACCTTTGCAAGCAACAAGTTGGCTTCAATAGCGTGTGCAAAATCGAAGGCGCGCATGTGTCTTTTCAACTGATATAGCCCTTCGCATGCACCTGTTCGCCGCCCAAGCGCCGCACTCGAGACTCAACGCGGTATACAATATCTCGTGTGTTTGGTGTCAAAGTGACGAGTTAAGTAAGTCGCTCAAGTGTGACCAGCGTGACATTGAGGTGCGTACGTGAAGGTTTGCACACACACTATTCTTAGTTTTGATGTACTTCTCCGGTGCATGCTGCACTAGCACAGGTCAAGCTGATTCGAGGCTCAGTCTGCCTGGTCGCTCGTACAGTAGTGTGGTGACAGGAAACCAGTGGATCAGATGTGGCGCACCAATATACCAATTGCAATGGAAGACGAACTGAGTGAGGCCATCAGCTTTCAGCACTTCAGCGTTCGGACTGTTCGCCTTGCCAAGATAACGCAGCCGAAGATTAGTTGACGTGTAGTCTATGTCAATCCGATGCCCTTCCTTGGCCAATGATAGTGAGTCGTGCATCGCCGGGCACCCGCAGCGCTACAGAAAATGAATTGTGTGTAATAGCAAACATGTCGAAGTAGCGCCTATGCCTCCCGTGGTCGACATCTATCAGGATCCAGCAATTATATGTCTGGCATGACGTATCAGGCACAAGAGGGTTTGGGAAACCGACAATGCTGATGATACTGCGGTGTCTCTACTATGTCGGATCGTGTTCGATCTACATTTGCGCTGACTTCTGCCATTTCCTCGCGGTGCTACGTGATCCGGTCGCGGAGAATGCAAGCAGCATATTGCAGAAGCGGAATTGCGGTGCTCGTGGCCATCTTCGAGCTTGACACATGGATGCATTTAAGGCTAGAATCTCCGTGTCGCATTCTGAAACCATGGGCTTGCTACTCAGTCTCATCTATGGTGCGGCACATTTCATCCCCAGAGTATACTATGGGTCGTCCGACTCAAGTCTCGATGTCAAGGCCGCGAAAGATTCAGTGAAGACATGTCGAGAATCGATGCGCACATTCATAGAAACGCGCTGTCCCAGTATTTTGAACAAGTACATTCCTGCGTGGTGGCTCTTTAGGTCAGTGCTCCTTGTGATAGCATCACTGAGTGTGGAATTGAATTTTGACAGTGGACATCTGCAAGTTGCGTATTGCGCTTTTGGTGACTTCTCAGACGTCGATCTCATGGAGTATGACAGGTAAGCACCGTGCCTGGTCTGAAGTATATTTTAGAAACTGAATTGACATTGATAGAACTCTTCTACGAACAATCGACGGCGGGACAATGTAAGTGCCACCGCCCCATTTCCCTGAAGATCCTAATACCTCTCACGCCGAGTCAGAGGACTTGACTTTAGTCCCCCAGAAAGTGCTCGAAACCTCAGAGAAGATACTCCAATTGTCATTGTTCTACATGGTCTTACGGGAGGTGAGTCTCATGAGAAAAAATACGTGGGGAACTCACCAGCCTACATTGAGTTCTCGGTAGGGTCCAGTGAATCCTATGTTCGTGCAGTTCTATATCCTATCTGTGCTCCAGAAATTCAAGGAGGACTCGGATATCGTGGCGTTGTCGTGATGTTCCGAGGCTGTAGGCGATCCCGCGCATTTGGTTATGTTTCGAGGCTTATGATCATGCTTGATAGGTGCCGGCGTCCCTTTGACGAGCCCCCAGCTGTATTGCGCCGGGAACACGGATGATATTAGAATGGCTGTCTATTACATCAGGAAGAAATACCCTCGAGCGCCATTGATTGGTGTAGGATTTTCAATTGGCGCCAACATTCTTGCCCGGTATCTTGCTGAAGAAGGAGAAGACAGCCGGATGATTGCTGGGTGCACTCTCTGCAGCGTGAGTTTTCCCGGTCCGCATTCTCGTCAGCCTGACAACATACCGCGCCGCTAGCCGTCGAACGTTGCGGAAAATAGTGATTTGTGCGTCTTCCTGCACCATATCTTAGTTCAAGTGTCATAACATCTTGTTAAATAGGCTTGAGGGAAGTTGGTTCTGTCGGACAGTCTACTCCACGGCTCTAGGGCAAAATATGCAGGATATTGTCAAGATGCATGCGGAACGGCTCAACACTTTTGATCATCCCATTCGGAAGGCTGTACTAGCGACGCTCTCTCTTTCAAGGCCGACTATGTGGGTCTTCGATGACCACATGACACGTCTGTTCGGCGGTCCGTCTCCTCCATTCCCGATGCGGACCGTCCGAGAATATTATGAGTGGTCATCCTCTCACAAGATGCTGTCCAAGATTCGAGTGCCTTTCCTCGCATTTCACGATGAAGATGATCCGATCGTACAAGCTCAGCCAGCGTACGACCTAGGAGGAAGCGCCATGGTAGCGATTGTGGTCACGAAGAAGGGCGGTCATCTCGGGTGGTTCCAGTCGGCAGGTGGTTTCCGAGTGACTCGATGGACTACAAAACCAGTTATAGAGTGGGTACGAGCCGTTGCAGAAGGTATAGTACCCCGGTTTCCTGAAAGAAGATCATTACGAGAAGTAGATGGTTTCATTACGGAAGCCGGACGGGAGGACATTGGCTGTTTCGCATTGGAGGAAAAGGTGTTGATTGATCCTTGTCCTGAATGTGAGAGTTCGAGTCGCCTTAGTAGCTAGTATACGGCCCGCCAAGCCCATTGATTGCACAGTAGGTACTGCAGAGAACAATATTTTAAGGTACAACAGTCTTCTTATATGTTATGCATCGGTAATTCCGACAGCAGGGGCACTTGCGATAAGCAATCTGCGACGCAGGGACTAGTAACCACGGTGAGGTGGAGCACTGTACGATCAATACGATGGCCTACAGTTATAGCACGCGCATTTCAGTTTCTTCCCAGACCTGTACAGTCGACACGAGCTTCAGCGTGCCAGACGTGGATGACGATTCCTGCTGCGACGGTTGCCACAAATATACACTACCGGCATTCCCAGACTCAATTTGTCTCACGCGCAGCAGGAGGCGACGGGACAACATGCTCTCTAGCGTCCAGGTGACTCTAATGGTGACTTGTCAGCAGTCTTGATATATGCTATAGATGACTTACATGAGCACTGGGAAGATCTCTCCAGCCTGTCGCATGAATTAGAATTGGTCCAGACGAGATGCTGTCTGCCTTACGTTAACGAATGTGCTGGGGATTAGCCTGGCAATGCGTAGCACTAGTCCATGAATGATATTAGATACATTTCCAATGAATGATTCAAGTGCTCACCAAAAAACCCCTATCGAAGGTTGAGCACATGACACTTAACGTTAACATTATGACGCACCATGAACATTAGAAATCCATCTCTGTAGAGCAGGAAAACTATTTGAGAGTCTTGTCTGCGAGGATTCCCGAGGATTCCGACGAATAAAAACACAAGGACACAAAAGTTATATATCACCTGTCGATTTCAGGCCATAGTGAGCTCAAATCACCCTCTGATATGATAGCCTGAATATACCATTGGACACCATACGGCTATCATGTACTTACTCCTGCTGCTGCTAAAGATGCATGCATGTGATATGTACGTAAATTGGTCTGTATAATGCCATTAGTCGAGGGGATAATACACATACAGAAGAGGCTTGCATACCGGAAAGTCTCTCACCCTCAAAGACGGAAAGAACGACAGTCGCACCGAAGCACAAAAAGAATCCAGATATGAGAGTATAGGATATAAACTTCCGGTTATCCCAAAGGATGAAAATTCGATACAGAACGATAGCTCGTGTACTTTTTCAGCGAGCGAGAGCGCGCAGAAAAATGTTGACTCACAATGAGCAGAAGCGGCGCTAAGAGACCCATAGAACATTATAAATATGATCAATGCATAACACCTGAGGGTCGCGCCATGATCAGTACAAGGGAATATGTGACTGGACATTCGTTGTATTCACGTCTGCGGCCATTTGAGTACTGTGCTTGCATGAACCATATCTCTAACTCGCTCACCTGCTCGCCTATGTCGATGAAGCCGCTGGTCCCTATATCGAAGATGAGTGACAAGTAGTGAGGCCGATCAAATCGAAGATACCTATTGCGAAGAATAATATGCCACATTCTCTTAGGACCACGTCAATTAGCAGGAGGAGAGCTACCCTGGATCGTGTTCTTCTTCGCACGAGTTCGATCTCTTCCCCCAGGCTAAGTGCATGATCATAGAGCATGAGTGATATGCATGCTCCTAAACTACGGCTATTAGAGCTTGCCCAATCTAAGGAGCGTCGAATGTTACGTACCGCAGATGTAGCTTAGCGACCGAAGTGACCGTATCTCCTGGCTGAGAGTCGGTGTCATTGTGAATGCGGACAGGCGAAGAATTGCAGTCAGCTTTATGAAGTGACACCCACGATGCCACTGCCACAAAGATCAAGTTGGCATCAAGGCCATTTGCATACGTGTCGATGCAAGCCCTCGACACCAACTCTTTGCACCGGTTCCCAACATTGTGCTATGTCAAAGATATCTTACAGATCGGATATTGTCACTTCGCTGGCCACGCAGCTCGTTCATCTACATCCGAGGCAGTGGGATGCACGCCTTCGAAGACTTGTAAAGGCACTCGGCCATTATTGAAGGCGAAGTAGACGCGAACGAGCCGAGTTTGCAACGAGCGCAAATTAAGCTACATAATGTATATCTTGCGTGGCCATTCGGCTGCTGTGTCGACGGAAGCTCATGCAATGTTCCAGATCGATTTATGTACGTTTGATGAGATTGTTGATGTGGTACCGAAGGCTGGGTTGACCATCAATTACCGCAGTCTTCTGCAAAAACGAATACATCTTAAATCAGTCTTTTCACAGTATTCAGTTCGGTCTGCCGGAGATGAGGAAACGCGAATAGCCCCCGAAAGCACCAGTTACACAGAAAAGTAACAAAACAGCAGTAGACTCATGCAGCCATGCAGTGAGTTCGCATGCTCGACTCCTTCATCGTCGACAAGCGCTCCGAGTCGGCCGTGGGGTTTCCAGCTGTGGAGGGAGCCTGGCCGCATTGGGGCCAGAAGAATCGCACATAGCCGTAGCGAGAGGCACGTATCTTGAATATCCGGGTACTCACGCGTGTTTCATTGGCGGAAAATAGACGGAAGCCATGATGCTGCTGTCTTCCTGTCCGTCCATCTGCTACTGTTGAACTGACGACTGGTGACGCTTGATGTGGTACGACTACCATACATCTCTTCCTTCGCTCGGAGCACGCAGCAATTGATGTTGAAGAGGCGGTGAGGTGAAATCTAGTTAGACTGATATCGATCCCATGACAGCGACACTCACAACGTTCAAGTTGACAGCGCTGCGCTGAGGCTCGAAGACTCGGAGCGCACGAGAACGACTAAAGGCGTGGTTCCACACACGAGCAAATGAATTACATGCTTCGATCATACACCGACGGCGTTTGCGATTCCAGGGTGGGAATACATCATAGAGTTGCCATAGACTTCATCATGGTGTCAGCGGCAGCAGACGTCCTTCCTGTCACTAGGTTGTTCGCCCTGTACTTGAACACCAATTTCACCTTCAAATGTACGTAGCAGGCCAGTCGACTTCACCGTATTCATGTGACTGGGTCACAGCAGTATCCTTCAGAGTTAAAATTTGTGGCATGTTCATTCTGGTCCCCTGACACCTCTCTCGTTCAGGCGTGACTTGAGAATTATTGAGCGCTAGGTCCAGTCACTGCTCCTCCTCCATTCTATCAACGCGAGCGCAGGCCTTTCAGGATACTGGACCCGGAGCAGAACTTCTCGATGAGCTCTAAATCTGGGCCCTATCAACAAGCCACCATCTCGCAAGATGACAAGGAGATTACCATGAGAACCGGCGTAGGTAAGACTGGTTACGAGTCATTCTCTTCGCAATATGTGGCCCTTAAATCGCTCGCAGAAGGATGCATGCAGCGGGAGAATACCTTCTCAGCTGCGACGACCCAGTGCCTGGCGCCAAAGAACAGGTGAAGTGTTTCCTCGGACGTCTGATCCCTACGTACTGACATTCAGTATGCCAGGCTAGGCACTCGGAGCCACCTTAGTGGCCGCGCTACGCTCCACAGGTCGCTTGAGCTTAAGACATTCGTGGACGCTCGATGTCAATGAACGGTTTCTCAGTGACAGGAATCGGTCCACATGTCAATCCGATATCACGCTGTCAGCCACGGCATGATGGTGCTAGAACACTGCCCCACATCATCGCGCGGGATGTCTCGTTCAGTCAATCGAACAACAACGCCTTGTCCAGAAGCAAGGAACAGTTCAACATTCATCTCTGTCTTGAACAAGCACTCCGGGATCAGATTGGTCTAGTTGGGTCAGAGATGGGTGGTGATGCGGTTTGTTTTTGTTCAGTTCAGTCTTGCAAATGCTAAGTAGCATTCTTCCCCTAGCAGGAGACGCCCACACGCAGTACCACCTACGGATGTCCACTCGCCTTGATGACTGGCGACCGCAACCTCCCTCGTCTTCAAGCCACCCCAACGATGGTTGAGAGCACGTCCTTTACGGTGGAGCAACTACCTGAATTTACTCCAATGACATGGTACGCTGGCCTCATCAGATCGCGAACTGCGCTCAGTTGTGTGAAAGGACGATGAGCGAGATACGCTCCGCAATTCCTGTCCAACTTCACGTGCGCCATACGTGGAAAGGTCTCCTGTTCTTAGCCAGAGACGTACTGATGGCAGCCGTCGCGTGGAAGCTCGCCTCTCTTATTGATCCCACATTCCGGAGAGTGTCAGTCACTCAGTCACTCACTCCCTTTGGAGCTGAAGTCGCGCGCTGGAGTGCGTGGCTCGCATAGTATGTTATCTCTGGCAGGGTGGAAACTGCGCGTCTAATGCGAAGCAGCTGGTGGTTTCAAGGGCTGATATTTACGGGATTATGGGTCATTGGTCACGAGGTGAGCCATGTATTACGCACCTCGCTGTATTATAAGTTGAATACGCGTCACCCAGTGCGGACACGGGGCATTCTCCAGTAACAAACATGTTTGCAATGTAATTGGATACGTGCGTTGCGTTCACGAATTACAGTTAAGCAACTCACCTGAATACTCCACGTAAGATCGCCCATACACTTTTATGGACTCCGTACTTCAGCTGGCAAATATCGCATCACCGACACCACAGTAATCATGCCTCGGTGGAACGCGACGAAGTATACGTCCCAAAAACTCGCAGCGATCTCGGCATTCCCAGGGCAAGTAGCAACAGAATCGACTACGAGGAATACTTTGGAGATACCCCGATATACACGCTTTTCATGCTTCTTCGACAGCAGTTGTTAGCGTTCCTTGCTTACTTGTGTAAGTCTTCCGGAGGTGCTCCCGCTTGATGTGCGTCAGGTGCTAACATACAATATCGTCAGTGCTCAACGCCTCTGGACAGAAACACTACCCGAAGTGGACAAATCATTTCGACCGTAAGTTGTCTCATCCACAACCGTTTACCTGCCCGGCTCACATTGCAAAGCGGACTCCATTCTTTTCACTAAGCGACAACGCAATGCGGTTATTCTATCTAACATCGGTATTCTAACAATGGTCTGGGGAGTCGTCAACGCGAGCAGGATATGGGGTGTATCCGAAGTTATCGAATATTACGGTATCCCATGGCTGTTGGTGACACACTGGTTCGTCGTTTTGATGATATGCCGGGGAATGCGGTGCCTTCTAATTGGTATCGAATGAACAGGTTCGTCATGATTACTTACCTCCATCATACGGATATGGAGCTTCCGCACTATCGCAACAAACAGTGGACCTTCCAGCGTGGCGCTGCGACCACCATCGACCGCAACTTCCTCGGATGGCAAGGCCGCTTCTTCCTCCATGACGTGGCTCACTACCATGTGGTGCACCATTTCTTCCCAATGATGCCCTTCTGTAAGCCACACATTAGTGCTGTGCCTCACGTCTGACATCTGGAATTTCCAGATAACACACAGGAGGCCACGAGCCACCTGAGGAGTTTCATCGGCGATCACTACCGCTACTCGGACAAACCGGTCTTCAAAGCCCTCTGGGACACCTACAACAATTGCCAGTTCATCGAGGATGAAGGTGTGCCGCCATTGTTGCTCGTCTAGTCTTTTGCACTGACTCTAGAACAGGTGACGTCGTGTTCTACCGAGACCGCCGAGGGAGGGCAACGGTCCGCCCTGCAGCCTCTTTATGCACGGATCCAGTTGTAGACGCGTCGGCTCGCGAACGAACCATGTGATAATACGCATCGTAGAAATCATGACTCGCAGGTTGGTACACTCAAGGGACCTACGGCATGCCTAGCAGTCCCGGGATATATGCGTCGGCTATGACCGTTCAAGTTGGTCCTGCGACAGGATTTCCCAAGCACCTACCCTGTAAGTTCTGCTTACGCCCGATGTCTCGACGAGTACATTCGAGAAGAGATGTACGCACCGTGTTTGTGGCTGAGATACGATTTTCGTGCATTGCCTGCACAGAGGGGAAGACATCTCATTGGAATACCGAGTATAAGAAGCGCCTATCGCCCAGAGATCCAAATAGTACGCAGACATCAGGCCTCGACCATTTCCCAGTATGAATCCCGCACAGCCAACGATCAGTCCTAACTAGTCTAAAGTGAACACTGGGTACGCCACAGTACCCGAATCATAGAATTCACAATCGACTCGCCATACCCTTACTCTTCGTAGAAGTTGTCTTCGAGACCGTAGATAGCGGAGAGAACGAGTGAGTAGCTGACACAAGGAGCTGTGAAGTAGTCTTGTCGAAGATCTGTAACCGATTCCAGTGCTCGAAGGGACTCCTCCAATGATGTACGCACCTCACAACGGGACGTGAGCCATTTTGTGCTGATGGCAACCGTAGTACCAACGATGCGCAGTTGCGTCCCCCTTCGTTAGACCTTAGCGTAGCCAGACAGAACAACATTAGGTGTCACGGCTCACAGGTTTGCAGCAGAGTGGAACGTAATGTTCATTGAGGTTGAGATGCCATCAGTGTCCAGTCCGGTCAGGAGCCCCCAGACGAGGAAGGGTCCAAATGTCCCTCTGTGGCACGTCGAGTTAGATTGTGCAAATCGATCCAATGATTGACTTACACTTCCGCAATACATGCTGAACAAGGGCCGGCTAGCGTGCCATACATGTTGATCATGTCTGTTTACACAGCAGTCAGCAGACGGATGGAGGAGTGGCAGCAGGAGTGGCCGGGCGTACCCTCATCCACCGTCACTTCACAGACATTCTCTATCTCCAGCATAAGCTTTCGAAGCTCTTCTGCTGGCTGAGTTGTGGACACGAGTTCCCTCTGTCCACCCAAAGAGAATTTTCTGACATGGACCTCCACAAGCTCTAGTTTCTTCATGACCTGGTCGCGGCCGAACACCTTCTTCCGAGCGTATCTTCCCGTGCCATACGCCATGAGGTTGAGAGTGAGCTGCTTCTGTTCCAACGAGAGGTTGCTTTTGATACTTGCGGCATTGCCGTGCGACCGAGGAGCCGCTGGGAGCTGGCGCACTCTGTTGAGGTAGTCCATGCCTTCAGGCTGTTGTCGCACTTTGCACCCGCGCGTATACTCTGGGCAGAGGTGAGGGGCACTGAGGGGACACTGACCGAGTACTTACCTTGCAATCCGATTCGGGCGGTATAGCATCTCGCAGTCAATATCTTAGGCAGCTATTAAACCTTGCTCACTACGTGTCGCGTGTACACGTATGGAAGCGGACGCCGGCTAAGGCCGTGCTTATTCCACTATCATAATTTCAAGTGTAAGATTCAATGAGGGACGGAATTCTCATAAACGAACTCGTCGCCAAGGGAGGAAGACTCATCGTCACATAGTAGATTCGTGACACTGACAGAGCCGCTGACAAGTATCTGGCGGCGGCGTAGCATCTGCCGATTGATATCGAAACTCGGCGGCAGCCGTTTTGGCAGGAGGTCACAGTACCGCTGTGGGCGTAGGACACATCTTCGGGTCACAAAATGACTGGGGTCCCAGTTGGCAGGGTACTATGTATATGGTACTTACTTCCACTCCTAAGAAGTGTCTGCGTGGTCTATCATCACGATGCCAATGTGCAACGGATTAAGGCTCCAACAATATAATATACATACTGTGTATATATGGTTTTTACCCTATACTTTATACATATATATACAGCTTTGGTGTACTTTGTATATATATAGTATTTACTGTTGAACAAGGAGTGGTGTGGTGCAGCTGAAGGCAAAACTGCAAAGGAGCAAACAAACACTCCAATAGAACAGAGGACTTACAACAGATCTCAAAGCTACTGAGAGGGAAGACTCAGAGAGGCGTAGAATGAGAGGAGAGATCGTTACATTACAGGGGCATCCAGCCCGGTATATATGCACATGAGAGAGCCATCACATGATGGTACAGTAAGCGTAGCAGCATGACAT
>KV429089.1:145121-175406 GCA_001632345.1 Daedalea quercina L-15889
GATTTACCCTTGCCCTTGCCCGTGCCCTTGCCTTTGCCCTTTCCCCCCTTGCCACCAGCCTTGGGGCGCAGATGAGGGTACTTGGTCCAGCAATTCTCCTTGCCATGCTTGCCGCCACAATGACTGCAGGGACCCATTGACTTCCACTTAATCTGCAAAGATTTTGAGGCAGACTGTCCCATGCCAGAGCGACGAAGCGACTCCTCAGCCAAGATCTTGTTGACGACCATCTCGACCTTCAACTCGGTCAACTTCACAGTCGCCATAAGTGCAGAGACCATTGTCTGATAGGTCTCCGGCACCTTGGACAAGAGGACCAAGGCCGGCATCGACTCGTCAAGCTTAATCCCACCAGCAATGACTTCCTTCAGACGAGTAACAATTTTGTTTGTCTGGTCCTGGAGGGGCTTAGAATCTGACATTTCAGGTGACTTGATGAGTGAGCAAAACAAAGACCAGGAATAGGCCGCATCTGGAGTACCAAAAGCCTTTTTCAGGGCTTCCCACATTGACTTTGCAGACTTCAGGGTTTCCCCGTCTGTCTCAAGCAGGTGATGATGGATATTTCTATCCATGCGCATCAGGAGGACACCCTGAGCATGAGAGTTCATCTTAGAAAAACCCTCTGCAGTGGAAGTACCTGGAGCAATAGCAGGCCAGGCTTCAATAAACGTAAGGCAGCCATGCATGGCAGCTGACCAATTAGTATACTGAGACGCTTGGGCAAGTACAGGAATAGCGTCAGGTTTGACGTCTCCCATAGTGGTAGTCAAAAGAATAAACTCTTGAAAAACTTCGGACTCAAAAACAATAGGATCTAGGAAATCCTCAGACAAAACTTCAGGTAGGGGAGTGAGAGGAGAATAATCTGTGTTACTTGGCGATGGTAGCCTTGTAACGTGTTCAGGACCAGGGGGTGCCTCTGTAAACTCTTGAGCAAATGTTAACGACTCCTGCCAAGGAATGACCGGTATACCCCAACGAGTTCCTCTAGTTGGTGGACCAGAGTAATGGTTTGGACAAAGTGTGTTGCTGCAATCAAACCAGGGGTGTCTAGAATCCTCAGGATGTCAATGTCTATCTGATGATTCTTCAAAATCAAAAAGATGTGGAAGACCGGTACAATCAAAAGGTGGGTCAACTGATCCACTAGATTCGCTCAAGCTGTCTGATTGATGTTCAGATGAAGCCACAGTGTGATGCTTTTATAAACAACCAGGGATAATATAAAAATGTATTGGTATGCTGACCAAAAACACTACAAAATGATCCAGTCCAAATATCCGCTGTTTGAGATATGCACAAGCTCCCTAGTAACCTTGCGGTATCTACGCGCAAGAGGTTCTGAAGGAGTAGAAAAATCAACACGCCCAATGCACTCGCAAGCCCAAGAAACTTTCTCATGCTGCTCCTTCGACCAGGTAGAAACCTTATCGAGGTTTTGATCAAGCCAGTTAAGCTGATCAGCGAAGCGATGGAGAGCCTTCTGCCAGTCCTCGTCGAGACAATCGAAGAGGTACTTCTTGTCAAAGATCGCTTGGAAGCGATCAGCGGTGGCTCCTACTTTCTTGGAAAGTATTCCTTGTGCTTCAGCGCTAGACTTCTGCTTGAAGTCAGGGAGAGGGCGAGGTTCAGAGAGACGCTCAGCAAGAGGTCTGGGTGCAGAGGTGGGAGCAGCAGTGGGGCAAATGGGGAGCGGATGTGACTGAAATCAGGAAAATGTTAGATCAAAAGATCAAGGTAGGTAGTGTCGGTGTTGGTCCAACCTTTCTCTCAGGTTTGGCCGGAGGATAAACTTGTAAAACACTCTTACGAGTTGCCCTGGAAAGTCGCTTGGATAAGGCCTTAGGCACTATATCACACAGCGACAAACTTAGTCCTATAAGGACTGCAAATGATGCCTGACTTACTCCTTGAAGAAGCAGGACTTTAAACAATAGTAGTGCACTAAAACAGGGAGCTGGTCAGTGACCAGGGCTCATAACCTGTTGAACAAGGAGTGGTGTGGCGCAGCTGAAGGCAAAGCTACAAAGGAGCAAACAAATACTCCAATAGAATAGAGGACGTACAACTGATCTCTAAGGCTGCTGAGAGGGAAGACTCAGGAGGCATAGAATGAGAGGAGAGATTGTTACATTACAGGGGCATCCAGCCCGGTATATATACACATGAGGGAGCCATCACATGATCGTACAGTAAGCATAACAGCATGACATCGTAATGGTGCAATGAGCAATGATGTGATAATTGCACCATGGATGGAACGTACTGGAAAGGACTGGACAGGACCGGAAGGGAATCTGGACAGTCCTAGAACATGATGTCATAATGATGTCATGGAAAAGAATGTGCTGGAACATGCTGGAAAGCGGTGGAATGTTCCATAAAGATCTAGAACTAATCATGTGCTACAGGTCTGGATCAAGTCTGTAAAGAATGTATGTAATATGTAGCAATGTAGAACACAAGTCCATAACAGGTAAGGATAAGTCCTATCCTGTCATGTAACACCCGATATAGTTGAAGTTCAACAGCTATTCCAGAACAATTCCATAGTGACTAAGTTCTATAGCAATGTAGAACATTCTAACTGCTAACCATTCCAGGACAGATGAACTGATCTAAGGTAAACTGGTTCAGCTAACAGCTGAACTGGTAGCAGTTCAACAGCAGATTCAAGCACGGATCTACTGCAAGCATTCGTTTTGCCCTTGATACATCATCCGTCAGTGTCACAGACATGACACCTGCCTTGGACAAGAACATGGTCCTCATTGTGTCCCAAGGTCCCAAGAGTCTGAGCTGACCGGTCTAGTACAAGCTGTGTAGCATTGGTACAAAGAGTATTGTAGCACGATGAAATGGACAGTGAAAGTCTTACGTGAAGGCACATGTCATAAGTACTATGGGACTTTGTACGAGACCTTTTTCTGGGCCCTCGGGGGAGATCCTTAAGATTCAGCTGCCCACGGTACTTCTGTGTGCATTCGCAGAATTATCTCTCCTCAGCAACTCAACCTCTCATTGTATCCTGTTGTACATGGCATTTTTCTTCTCTCAAATATACACAGTAAAAATTCTGAGGTGAACGGTCCGGTGATTTAGGCCCGGGTCCCCATTTTTGCAACTCCCCTTTCGGCATAGTACCCGACAGTACCTAGCACTGTAGTAGCGCCCTAGCGCTTACATAAGCCTGAGACGATTCAGACGACTCGAACGTCCCCGAGGTTTTGATCGTCCTTTCCGTTACCCATCTCGTTCTTCCTCTAAGTGCTTGTACGCGTCCTGGGCCAGTCTTCGAATTTCAGATCTCTGTTTGTATAGAGGTACGTCTCCCCTTCTCGGTCACTCTCGCTGACCTACGTGGCGGTAGCGGGACCCACCACTGTTGCCTCTTCGTTGGTCGTGTGAGTTGACTGCGGAGATCGACAGGCACCTCGACGCTCCCTCCTGAGGCCTGGGGACCTCACAGGGAGTGACTTGTGACTCACGGTCTTTGGTAATTATATCCCTTGGTCTCCTGCTCTTAGCTGTCACTGATAGACCCGATCATCCATCCCAGGCACTGGTGTCGGCGGCATGATGCATACTAAGGGTTGTAGATGACAATGCACCTGGGGTGTGCGCGCAGCTACATCTCTCACCCTTGCCGCATCCCATTGCTGTTCACGCCTCCTGATCGTGAGTTGTATACCATGACCGTGCAGCGCAATGTTTGCCCAACTATAATATGATGCCACATGTCGGACTCATTGCTGCGCTTGTACGATTGCCGGCCCGCCAGCAAAATCCCAGAAATTTCGTCGACGCAGTGAACGTCATATCGATGTAATCTCCAGCGGTTACACGGTGGAAGACTCTCCCGCGTCATCGTCGATCGTCTACCACACAGAGCGTGCCCTACAAATCGAAACTTCTAGTATGGTGTGCGCTCGCAACGCCGCTGAAATCAGTGCAGGTGTCGTAGCTCTTTTTGTCGCTAAGTAACGCATACTAGTGGCTGTTTTAGTAGCAGTAAGCGCGTGGCAGTGAACTGAACTGGGGGTGTGTGAAGTATATCCCAACGCGTCTGCTGTCTTTGCCATGGTGGATGTACGTACCTCAGCAGGTTATACTCCGGTTCGTTTGGTCAAGCTGACGAGCGGGTGAATAGAGCTCATATACTCTCGACCCATATGGCGCATAGTCAATTGTATGCTCCTAAGCGGGCCAATCGAGCCGTGCTCTCTGCAAAGCACTTTGAGAGTGTCTCGAAGTTGCTGCCGCAGAAAGACAGGCACCGGGAGGAATTCGTAGTCGGTAAGCATGAGTTTGCCAAGAGTTTTGAGCCCGTGAGATCTACAGTGGTAACTGACTTAACAGTCTGCATAACGAAGCAGTCGCTGCAATTGACTGGCTTCAACGTTAGTGTCACAAGAGATCTTTCCAATCAATACCGTCGTACCCACTCCTAGAAGCGATCGTCGGACATCGCCAATATCGCAAGATGGCGCGGCAATTGCCTAGATGGAATATTGGTAGCATAGGATCCCGGAGGAGGTCTGAGATGGTAAGTATCTCATCTTTCTATCTTGGAAGGAAGAAACCTAACTTTGTTTCTTGTCGGGAGCAGAGCGCGCAATATGTGGTTCCCACCTCAATACATAGTCTTTCCGCTTGGCTCTCGCACCCATCTCGTCCTTCCTCCTGCATGCGTTCTCACCTCGTCAGGTCAGCCTTCAAATTTCGGTTTGTATAGAGGTATGTCTCCCCTTCTCGGTCAGTCTAGCTGACCTACGTGGCGTAGCCTGCCTCGGGACGCGTCGCCGTCCCCTCTTCGTTGGTCAGAGACCTAGAAACGGTAGATCGCTCCTCTCAAGACGTATGACTTGACTTCAGAGATCGACAGGCACTCCGGCGCTGCATCCTGAGACCCGGTGATCCCACAGGGAGTGCGTCGTTGCTTGTACCCGCCATGTCGCCACGGTCCTTGGTCATTATATTTTATGGCCTCCTGCTTTTGACTGTCGCTAACAGATCCAATTATCTATCCCAGGTGCTGATCTTTGCGACATGATGTATCTTAATCAGTCTTGTATATGACAATGCAGATTTCCCGCAGGGCGTGCGCGCAGCTACAATCCTCACTGTCGCCGCATCCCGTTTCTGTTCACGCCTCCTTATCGTGAGTTCTATACCATGAGCATGCAACAATGTTGTCCCAGCCATGATATGATGTTGCATGTCGGACTCGACATTGCGCTCGTATGATGAGCCCGCGTTCTTCTTACAGCAGCCGATGCGTGTTACTTCGGCACACTGCCACAAACAGCATAAGCCTGGCTTTGGTTGTACTACTGTGCATTGGTACTTTCGCTAATTCGTTGTTCAATGGTTCCATGACATCTTCTCCCCTCGTCCTTATCCTCTGATTATCATGCTCACTCCCAGCCCAACGCCAAGTAGAATCGCAAGGTCAACGACGATCACAGTAGCTGCCGCGTTCATAAGCCTAGGCGCGAAGATCTGCCATACCAATGCGTGCCTCCTGTGCCATGCAGAGCTTGCGGCGCTCCCGAGAAGGAGCAGTGAATGGGACAACATCATGCCCAGGGCTGCGCGCGTCACGCTACGCATAACATGCACCATGATGGAGGGCTGGGATGATGGCTTGACATTCCAAAGCACCACCAGAGGTACGGCGAACGCGAGCAGGAACTGAGGTCCGAGAGTGTTCATAAGCAGGGTGGTGAGTGATAACCAGAAGTGAAGGGTGGACGTCAGCACAAATGCGGTTTTCCACTGGATCGACACGAATGTGGATTGGTGGCCCGTCCCATGGAAGACATGAAGAGCGAGAAGGGAAAGGGGGGAGATATCAGAGAATCGTACTGGTTCGGTAGGTCGCGCGTCGGCTCTGAATGAGGTCTTGTAGGCCTTGGACCGGGACGCTGAATCTCGTGCACGCACTTCGCGTAGGCTGTCCACGAGTTGAATGTGCGCTACAAGTGCGATTGCTGCCAGCGCGAGCACGAGTTGACCTGTCAACTGGGTCATGCTAAAGAAGATCGCGAGGCCCGCACACCATAGAATGAGGTACGAAGACCCGAAGATGTTTCTGAATTCCCAGATGGTGCCCTGCGCCGTGAGACTACCTTCTCTAGTAACGCTATCTTGTACTCCGAGCTGAGTATTGCCGATAGACAGATAAAGCGGTTGCTTATACCAGGCGCGCAAACAGAAGACGGCCACAGTACCAAGCGCACCTTGCCCCGTGGCTGTTCGACTCGTGCGCAGAACCCAGTGCCACTCCGTATCAAGCACCTCGGCTGTCTCCAGCCACTCGATTATCCAATGCACCGAACCCTGTACAAGTGCAACGGGGAGCAGCCAGGCAAGCACTGACTCTGCGACACCATTATCCGTCTTCGATGTTTGCAGGACTCGGCGGATGACCCACGGCACGCCGAGCGCTGTAGGTATGGCGAGAACGCGGGCGATTATGGGAGGCTCGGAGGGCGTGGCGAAGGTGACTCGGCAAAAAGGGTATTGTTCATCCCTGCATATTGTACTTGCAGCAATCGCACGCACACAGCCTGCGAAGAGGGCTGAGAATCCGAGAATACGGTTCCGCAGGCGCAAAGTGGGGGCGGAGAATCCCGTCAAGAGGGGTGTAATGATCGATGAAATGAGCAAGTAGGTGATGATGCGGTCTTCCCAAATCGTGAAAGAACTTGACGTGAAAACAAGTGTATGTAGAATGAGTGGAACTGGAAGCTCCGTTGGACGGAACCTGAAGATTGGCGGTGCAGTCACGATGATTGCAAGCGCGGATAAGAATGACGCGCCGAATATGAGGAAGTCAAGCACATGTATGCCTTCCATTTGGATGGACATCAGGTGATAAGCGAGGGATCCAAGCACAGAGCCAGCGACCACCCCACATGCATATGGCCAACGCATCCTCGCCGCCCAAGGTATCCAATCCTCCTTGAGGTCACCGAGCTTCGCGTATAGACAAAATGTGGCGACTGTGCCCATTGCCAGCACAGCAAGGCCCATGCCAAGTAACCAGACATTGAACCGGGCCCAAACCCCACGACAGGTGGTCAGGGCGAAGCGGGTGTACGCCTCCATTGCAATCCAGCGCGTATCGTCGTCTTCGCTGTCCTGCACGGTTGCCCACAGCTCCTGCAGGTCGTCCCATGCATTGTCGAGCTCACCCCCGAAGGAGCTCGCTCGATAAGCGTCGAGGTACTGCTTCACTTGCGCTACGTTCAGTTTGAACGCACGTCCAAGCTGCCCCCCGCGACTGAATAACTCGGGAATGATGGTCCCGAGGCTGCTGTACGGAATAGGAAACCCAAGGAGTAGGGCTAGTGAAGGAGCGAGGTCAATCTGCTGGATATACCGGTGCGGAACGTTGGCTCCGGGGAAGAGCCGGGTCGGGAATAGGGATAGTGGGATGGAATTGTTGCTGAGGAGTAGAGGCGTCTTGCTGTATACCCAAAGGGCAGCAGATGTTTCAAGCATGCTGTCGCCACCGTGGTTGCCGCGTCTATCCATGCCGTGGTCGCCCAAGACAACTAGTAACGTGTCATTCTCCATCTCATCCACGACACGTCGGAGCACGCCGTCCATCTGCGTGAGCTTTGCGCGCATCTTCGGGTGGTCGGGCCCCACGCGATGCGCGACGTGGTCCACGCCGGGGAAGTGGCCTATGATGAAGTCCCACTGTGCAGAATTATTGTGCATTAACGGGAACAGGTGCTGGATGACACCATCATCGACGGTGTGAATATCCTCCAGGTCGAATGAGTCATATGGGAAGCAAATTTCCGGCGGGAACATGCCCATGTAGATCGTGTTCCAAGTGTCGTCACCCATGAATGCGATCTAGGTTATATGTATAAGATATCTGGACTGCGATGAACAAAACGGGGTGCACCTTCTTACCCGCGTAACGCATCTGGCTGATGAGACAATCCTCTGCGACTGACGCGCTTCCGAAATTTGAGCCCATGTCAATAAAAGTAGGTAAGGAGCCAGTTGTGATGCCTTTGATACGCTGTGACGTTGTCGTTGGCGGATCCGCGAATGAGTCGAAAAGTAAAGAATGGGAAGGGTGCGCAGCGGTAAGCTCGCGTGCGACGGTGAGGACATTGTGATGATAAGGAGAAGCTGGATGTGGGGGATTGGGACTAAGAAAGTCGAAGCGCAGTGCATCGATGATCAAAATGATAGCTCTTCCATGTGTTGGTGCTAGGGTGCAGGCTCCATCCGCGCACGTAGTCCTCTCCGGTAGGGCAAGTCGAGTCAAGAGGAAACCGCGCATGTATAAATACAGACCCGCGACGTCAATGAAACCCACCCAAAGCAACATTGCCAGTGTTAGGGTCTTCCGGGGAGACATAGATTGCATTTCTCAAAGGCGGATGTGTCGTCCGAAGGCGGATCGCTGGTACATTCAGCGGCGGAGGCAGAGGTACCTGTGAAGAGGTTACATAGTAGACGCACCTCACTGGTATCAATTGTGTTGTTCTGCCAGTCTATTTGACTTCTATACCCGTGATGTGTAAGGAACCGACTGGCCGCAAGATGTACGGAAAGACGTGCAGGGCCCGGAACTGGGGTATCATCTAGGTCTAGTGGGGAACACAACGTACTGGCAGTGTGGTCTCGCCCACGACTCGCTAGACATCAAGCTTCGATGGCATTACCGTTGGGCATCTTTACATAACTGCTGTTCAGTTTCGGGGCATCGATGTAGCATTGGAACACCCACGATGTCACTTAGACCACATTTGAAAACTCGTCTACTATATCAAGAGCGTACGTGCTACCCGTGTACAGCCTGAGCATGGTTCCCATCGACAGAGAGAAAACATCCGAACGTGCCTGGCCTCCGGGTCTTTGGGTACTTTCCATCCCTGCCAAAGTGGACGACAGGTGAACTCCGCAACATGCTTGACCAATGACAAATACAGTTGCGCCCTGTCATGAGTCGTGTTCGCTATCTGTTGAGCTCTACTTGCGGCGCAGCGCGGCCGTTATCATCCTTCTAAGACCTTGGAGCGCCTTCTGTAGTATCTGTGTTCCTCTCCGAAACCCCACTTAAGTATACATGACCAGCATATGTGTCCCCGAGAATCGTAGCACCAAGATGGTGCTTTGACCATAAGCTGAGGTTGTGATTCGTCAATGATCTTTTGTTATAAAGAGTGAGACCAGAAGTTCTTACAAGGAATAGGGCTATAATCTACTCGGCAAAGGCAGACGTCTCGATGCAGCGAATGGCGCATTCGAGATCTATTTAACAGGTGGTAAACGATCAGTATACACGGAGACGATGCAATGAGGTATCAGGGGACTGACTTCGTCGTCCCGGCAGTGCTTCAGCCACTCAAGCCATGCACTCCAAGTAGCCTCGTGCATGATCGGGGCTGAGATTGCTTCCGTGATATGTAGACCATCGACGTACTCCCGTGTGTGTGAGAGAGCGGCGTGTACTGCCTTGTTCTCGCGAAGGAGACGCTGTTTTTCTCCGATATTTTCGTTCTCTGCATACCATGCTGCGTCGAGCCGAATTGCTGCGCACTCGAATAAATCCAGGAGAGGACTGGCAACACCGGAATCCAAAGCTTTTGAGTATGCATAACTGCATCCCAGGGCCAGGACACCGCGCTCGCACTGTGGAAGGAGTAGGTCGTTGAATTCAGGGTCACGGTGACCACCGGGTAGACTGTGTAGTATGTGCATGCATTGATCATGGATTCCTCTTGCGTGCCTAGCCAGGATAGTATCTCCATGTACGCACGCTGGTAGTGTGTACTTTCTCTGCAGCAGCTCTGAGTAGAGGCGGATGGCAGTAGTTGTCACATCGCCTTCTGCTATGACAAGTCCACGGATGTCCATCTTCACGAAGATGGTGAGGATCGAGAGGTCAGAGATGACAAGGCACGCACCTCAATTTGGGCCACAAAGTTATGACCAAACGTGCCCTGTGCGCCCAGTCGCTCTGCAACCTCCCGGTATGACCGAAGAGCAAGCCTACACACAGTAGTCTTGAACACAACAGCCATGCCCTCCAGTACGGCATCTTCGACGTTAATTCTCCTGAGTGCTTGAGCCGCTTCATCGGCCCAGACATCGAGCACGTAGGCAGTAGCCAGAGCGTACAGCATGGGAAGCTGTTGTGTCCGAAAAGACATGATCGGAATCACGTTTCCTTTCCTTCCCCGGACGTGCCTACGAAGTGAGTAGTGGACACCAATGCAAGCTGCCATCTTCAATCCGGTAACTGCAACAAAAGGAACACACATCTGGCCCACGACAATTCGCTGTACATATTTCTTGAGGGCTGCGTGGTGGTCTTGGAGTAAATCGATGTTACCGAGGAGTGCGCTTGATGGTAACTTGATATTGTTGAAAGAGGTGAGTGCGTAGTCTAGTGGACAGGCCCCGCTCCGAGGCGGAAGCAAAACAGCCGAGATCCCTGGGCGCATACGACCAGCGTCAGACGTAGGGACGAGGAATGGATGAACACCGTGATCCACGTCTTCGATGAGAAGCCTGGCGAAAACTATCGCCACCTTTGAGATATCCGGATGTGAGGTGGTCGGAGGCATAAATCTGGGAAGCGTCAGGTACAAGTGTGAGAGATGACAAAAACCGATAAATGAGCTCTGACCCACTTGCAGGCACTATCCGTTGGCGTTCGTAAGATGAAGCCATCATCAAGCTTCACAGCCTCGGTCTCCAGTCCCATGATGTCTAGTCCATGACCAACTTCCGTTAGCAGGAAATTTCCTATAACTTCGCCCCTCAGAGCTTGGCGGAAAAGAGGCAACAAATCCGGTCTCCGTAGAACACTTTGTGCAAGAGTACCCAGGAATAGGTTAACATGGCAAGCAAGGATATTCGCGCATCCGACATCAAGGGCCAGAATCGGGTGTTTGTGCATGCTGACAAAGGCGGGTGTTAAAGCCTGTACGTCACGGAAAGTCAAGGCTATAGTGAATTCTCGTTGATATGATTATGCTTGGACGACACATGAGGCATACCGCTGGCTTGTAGTACTGCTTGTGCTCTTTTGTAGGAGAGTAGGATCCGCTGTTGCGGCGAGAGTAGTTCAGTGCGGAGATCAAAGGTCGGGTGCCAGAACCGAGGCATCTTGTATCTACGAGACCAATGGGGATAACTTGCCTGCATTCTCGCAGGTATCAGAGTAGCACTCACATAGTGCTCCATTCCATCGCGTCTAGCGTCGAGATCAGAAGTCGCTGCAGGTTCCGCAAGACTTGTGTATAAGAACACAGGATAACTTCGATTCTTGTACACAGCCTCAAGGACTATATGAAGAGCGATATCCGAACGGACAAGGTTGGAAGTCGCAGAGAAAGAACACTTGGAAGTCTTCAGTGAATGCCTGATCGTACAGAATGAACCTGCGACTCATGGCCATGCCCGAGAACTGAGTCGTCGCAACGTATAAGGTTATATCAGCCCCAACAAGCGGCCCCAAACAGTCTGACGTTACAACAGGGTCCACGTAGCCGAGAACATTCGCTAATCGACTGCCCCTGATAATGAGCAGTACGGGGCTCGCCGTAGTGTTGAGTTAGCTCCACCTTTTCTGGCCAGAAAGACTCACATATCGGGAGGATATGGTGGTTTCCTGGACCGTCTTCCCTGAGTCTTACATATTGAGTTTCCAAAGCCTATGAACCAGTCAGGTACCGGAAGATTTACCGGAGAATCGAGATAATATGCGTTGCTATTCAGGGATCAGTCACAGGCGTGAAGGCATTCGTGACCGCGGGTGGGCGCACTCGGAGGCAAGGATGTTAGCGAAGTCACAGTACAGCGACTGTGACACATGTACAGAGGACTTAGCATTGCATAGGGCGAGGTATCCCATACACGTATCACACTTCAGGCATCTGACCTTGCTGAAACCTGCGCAAGCGGTACAGCATGATGGGCGTCACTACAGCCAGCTCGACTACCCCAGCAGAATAGTATGAGGCATCTCCGTCCTTCCGAAGAGAATATTGCCACGCACCGTGGATATGGTTCAGTCTTCATCCAGGTACTGCTCTAATTTCCAAATTGAATAGCTGACAGCCCAGGCATTGGCATGTCGCCCTGCAGCGAGTCCTACGAATCACAGCATCTTTATTTGCTGCAGCGGATGGGGATCGTACTACGTCGTAATGGTAGGCCATGTTGCTGGGCACCTGGTTGTCACGATGGTCCTCAGCAGAACCACGTCATTCAGCATACAGCTGAGGACGAAGAAAATGAAACTTACATTCAAGAATGTGTTTGTTCCCTTGCACTTGAATGTTCAACGCGACCGTGGCGTGCTCCCTTGCATTGATTATTTGCTGCCGATCACCTGTCTTCTTAGCACCGTCCGCATTCATCGGTTCTAAGTTGACAATGATAATCAATTTACGGCCATACAACGAGGTCAAGTCCGGAGGTGTATATTATAGAAAGCTGACGAGAATGAATCTGGCATGATGGTCCGATAGATACTTGAAATTTCTGGTTTACGCGCGTAGGTCACGGTGGCGTCGGTCGAAGGTCTTACTTACATAATGTGACGCCGTCACGCCAACTTGCCGCTTTCGACTGTCACGAGTCGTCGGACTCGAAGGGACAACCGAGTCACCCGTACAAAGCCATTAACGTTGCGCCGAGAATGTAGTCCTTCTCATGTTATCCTCACAAGGATACTGAATGCTGGAACGAACTTACAAGATCAGAGTTCTCCCCGAAACGTCCGAGTCTTCTCCGGCTGCAGTCGCCATATACTGTCGTATGTCAGCTGGGCAGGGTCCGACGTTGCACACAGAGCTGACCGAGCGCAGTCACGAAGTGCGAGGTCTGTTTCTAATACTAGCATTGTGACGTTCATGATCCATCGCGACGTTTGCCTCGCACGTTTTAATGTTGGTTGCATTCAGATTAACTTCGAGCGCTACTACTAGATGACCAAAGTTCGACAGACTGCGCGTTATTCCCACCTACAAAGAGAACCAAGAAACACTCACGAATGGCTACAGTCTGTCGGAAAACTGATGCTTCTGACCTAGGCCCGAAGACGGCGCGCAAGGGCGGGGCAATGTCCCTGGAAGATGCTAAACCTGGATGTCCAACAATGGTGCCAGATATACCCAGAGTGTCTCGTACGCTGTGTTCTTATTTATCTTGTTGTCCACTGGCAGTCTCGGGTGCAAGCATCAGACACTTAGATTGACAGTATCAGGGGCACTTGTTACCGGACTAAAGTTGTTCCTCGAAGTACAGTTAACGTTCAGTCCCTGGGCAATGTAATCTCGAGCGTCCTCGACGCTGTGAAATTATCGAGCCGACGGCCGGCGTAGACGCTATCGCATCTCATTTTCGGTACGATGATATACATCTGCGTTTGCAGCTCGAAATAAAGCGGATACTGATTCTTCTATGCTTCATAGATCGCCAATCTGAATGGGCCCTTGCCCCTTACGCCATCTATGATCTTGACGCCGCCATTGGAAGCACGGAATCGTGTCAGCCTCGGTCAGAGCCATGCACCTCGGTCTCTTCACTTTGTCGAGCATCGGAACGTATGCTACTGGAGCCACTACGACGTCTCAACGCCTCACGATGTAAGGATACTGTTGGGATGGTAGAAAGATCAGCATGCCTGGACGCATCCATCAGACTACTCTACACATATACAGCTTTGATACCAAGCTGATCCATTGGAAATGCGCCGGATAACTGAGTGCCAGCCCTCATTAGAAACATCTGTCTCATGTAGTCATCATGGAATGCATAGTTAAACGACACGTCAAGATGAGTATCCAGATGGACTATGATAGTTGGCTTTGACTTGGGACTGTTCTACAGCATCCGGGATGTCTCGGTGAACAACAGTTGTGATATCCACGGCGACGGGTCGCATGGCGAGGGCCTCCCCGATATGGAGAGCACCTCCAGCTCGTCGAAAGCTCGTCCCTGATGTAGCATACGGAGTAGCCCGTTGCGCCCAACCTAGTCCTACACGGACATTGATGAGCATGAACGCGATACCAGCTATAGGACACAGTGTGTCTATGCAGATGTACTGAAGGTTGCTCTTTGACTGGTATGAGGCGAAAAAGAATATGGTATACGTACTGAAGAGCGCGATACATGAGTTCATGTCTGCGAGCTTAAATTAATTGTATTGACATACGTGTATAAGGCGGCGCTTTCCACCATAGTGACAAGAATGTTCTGTGCAGCAACAGTCAGTGAGGCTTCGAGTTGGATATGGTTGCGCGTACCATCAAGTTCACACCGCCGAGGGGTGCCAACCGGCTACGCACAGACCAGACACGATAGGCGATCCCAGCTGTGTGTACCAGTGTCAGCTGACAGGGAGAAGCGTCGATTACTTTCAAACTACCCACTCGAGCTGTAAATATTCGTCCTACGAATATTGTCAGTCCCCTACAGGTCATAGATGCTGGGACGTACACGAAGGTGCAGGCATAAGCAGAAGTGATCCAGCGGCTCAGGGCGGTGACGAATACTGTATTTCCTGGTTGAAGGTGTGCTTGCTCGTAGATAGTTCCCGGGCCTGAGACTGGATATGTTTTATCAGTCATGATCGTCTAATGGATATCCGAAATAAATCCTACTACAGAGTCCTGCTACAGTGAGTGTCGGCACTACGATGATAAGATAACTGTGGTTCCAGACTGTCCAAAGACGATATATCTTAGATAACATGAGTGAAGTGTAGAATAACAAGGCAAGAAAATAGCATACCAACATGACATCGCAGACAATGAGTGTAGCGATGAGGAATGCATTCTTGACGGCCTCACTTGGAAACCAGATAGCGGAATAAAATTCTTCCGGGACACTTCCTCCCTCATAATGAACGAATGCATCGAAGAGTCGAATCACTGTTAAAATCCAATGCTGATGTATGTAGCACGTTAGCTTGGCGAATTAATTCATCACAAGTACTGTACGAACCCCTACGATCGTTATTGTTATGAGTAAAGAGCCAGCGAATATCGGCCCAAATAGAGTTGAAAGCTGAATTTTCCGGGACTTATCGGAGGCAACGCGGCGTGCCATATGAAAGTAGATGGAGGCAACGGCGAGCACAAGGAAGATGCCAAAAAACAGACTTTCCAATGCGGCAGTCGCTAGATAAGCACTCACAAGAGATATCTGCACCATGCGCGGAGGGAGATGAACTTGTCGTTGGCGAGAAGATAAGCGGCACTTCCGACCTTCAATGCACCCGGGCCTGTGTTTCGAGGACAGCATATAAATGAAACCATATGTCAACTGTGTGAAGACGGTACTCGCCAGTCAGCAACTCAAATGAAGTGCACTTTGACCGTGCTGTGACCCGTGGGTACAGAGTGCAGTGTCCATTCGACTGCTGGCTGCATCGTGGCACGTCTGAGACACGACCATGTACGACGTGAGCTTGCTTAAATTAGCTGCACTTCCCATGCGTCAGTTCAAGCACCAATGCTGGTGGAAACATGGTAGTCTTATTGGTTAAGGGAATGAAGTGCTTAAATCCAGAACATTGCGTGCAATAAGACCATTCTTAGGACGGTTATAGAGCCTGTACCATTCTGTACCTAAGTCTCTTCCGCGAGATACTTGCTTTCATAGTTCTGTGGCACGCATGGCGTGCCTTGATTGTCACCATGGATTATAAGTCAATGTGACAAATCCGGACCTAGCCGTACTAACAATGGGTGAGTTCTGGCATGATAGTGACATGCAATACTTTGACCTCGCGCCCAAGAACAGACTCTTACTGCGCGGGGCGAAGCATCGTTACTCACAGACATAGAAGACCCACCCGGTCCTCCTCGCCAGAAAGCAGTGCGCGATCTCTGAGGTCTCCGATACATACACACCCAAACTGCCAGAAGGACTGCGTCAGTGTTCAAAACTCGTACATATACTCACAGTGCGACGAAAGCATCTAAAACTCCGGTCTCGGCAAGATGCTCTCGCACTCGGCCTGGGAAAGAGCATAGGCGACGGGGTGCAAGCCACCCAAAATGATTGGCATTAGTCGTTTATCCGCCTCGACATTATCGAAACAAATACTTAGCTTGAAAAGCGCTGGCACTGTCAGCATTCGGGCATATCTCTCCGACAGCCTTCTACCCTAGTACGATGTATATAAGCGAGTACAACACGCGCCCGTAGCTATCGAGAGAAAGCCAAGTTAGCTAACAGCGTAGCAAGGATAACATATGAAAACACGCACCCTGCCGTCTACGAAACAGTACCTGTACAGGCTTTCCCCCAGCTACAGACCACCCGCTCGTCGAACAAGCGATAGCATACACGCCCAAGGGCACAGACGGCGAACAGATCGCATTAGTCAACCATCCAAGCAGACGCTAAGTAGACGGATACTGACGGTGCGCATGCAATCCGCGAGGGCTCTAAGCCCCATACCTAGTTCCTCCCAGACGATCTCGTACTCACTGGTGACTCGTACACGTTCCGACTGTAATTTCATGCTATTGACTGCGCTCCGTCTGAGCACACAAGCTTATCAGCATGAACACAGCAAACGTACCGGTTCTTACTATGTACTAGTAGTAAGCACTTCTGCTTACGCGCTCAACCCTTTGAAAGCATTCGGGCGGCCGTCCATGTGCCATACAGTCGGGATACTGCCCCCATAATAGTGCCAGGTCAGTAAGCGTCGTGATCCCATTGTGACCCGATCATCGCTGGAACGATGCCCTTGGCCCAGGAAGTAACAGTCCCACATGTACGAACTCGGGGAACCAAGTAGCCTAAAATGTCAAGGAAGCATCATTGGGGCATCTGGCATGCCACTGAGAAGACGCAAGCGAAGCAGCGAGGAAGCGGGTGCTAATGATAATGTATCCCCTTTTCGTGACAAATCTACCCGCGACTCGAAGGCGGTGAAGTTCCCTTCGCGAAAAATTCGGCTTGACGGAGCGGGTTGAATCACAGCATCACGATTCCAGTCATACTGTAGTAATTCGACCATAGGTTCAGTCACATGTCACAGCCCTTGCTGAACTAGGGTTTCAGCTCAGATGTCACAATCACATGGAGCTCTGAACTAAGCTTTCCGGAAGCCAACCGCTGGCGCTTCTCGGGTGCACCCTTGGCCGCCACCACAGGTGACATGAACTAGCCTGTGGTCACAGGTCACAGGCAGCCGTGAACTGGGACGCCTAGTTAGTTCACGGTCACAGGTCACACCCAGTGAACCTATGGTCGAATTACTACAGTATGCTACGTGGCCAGACGTTCCTGACAGCCATGCTCGCGCTAGGCGATCTTATCAGTGGTGCTTCACCTTCATTGGCAGCCTTAGCTCACCCTCCGTAAGGGTCATAGACACTGCAGATCGAACCTTAGCTTAACGGAGAAGATGTCGGACGGGTGAAATACATCTATTCTGATGATGCTCGGCGACATAGCTCCGGACCCTGCACGCCGTACGCTGTCCCATCATCGAAATCTTCACTCAGTCGCGCAGGCTGGGACAAAGTGGAAGGACTAGACTGTACTACGCGGGCGCCAAGTGCTCGATGGCATGACGTATATAATATACGCCTGCAGATCTCGTCTAGGTACGTTCGCTCCGATACCAACTGATCTCAACTCGCTACACGAGGTTTACTAAGTAATGTCTAGCGGGGATCGTACTCCACAAACCTTCGCAGCCGCCATAGAGCACAAAGAAAGGAGATATCAGTCGTATCCGGGAAGTAACTATGTGCTCCCGTCAGATGCTGCTGAAAAGGAAAGGTGAAGAGCGTCCTCTTGGACCATGTGATGAGATGCATTACTGACGACAATGGAGGCTTGCGCTTCAGCACAACCTGCTTCTGCATGTCCTCGAGAATCGACTCATTATACCGAATGTGGTCATCGAGCCTGAGGATCATATCTTAGAAAGTGGGGCAGGGTCAGGTGCGTTCGACCTGTGGGACTTGCCTCGAAATGTGTAACTGAGTCTTGCTTGCTTCCTGTAGGAACATGGCTGCTAGATATCTTCAAAGCTGTTCCTGGCAGTGTCGTCATACATGGCCTCGACATTGAGCCTGGGCTTCTCCCGAAGGGGGATCCGGCTGTTCTTTCCCGCGGAAATGTCCAATTCGACATCGGAAGCATCACTTCGCTACCCGCTGACTGGGACAGCAAGTTCAGGCTTGTCCATCAGCGTCTCCTCATAGCCGCATTACGGAGGGAGGAGTGGGAGAGAGGCATCGCAGAGATGTTCCGAGTTCTCACACCTGGCGGCTGGGTCCAGCTAGAAGAACTCGGCGAGTGGACTGCAGGTCCAGAGACAGCGAAGTTTACTGCCCTTGCAAACTCCGTTGCGAAAGCAAAAGACCTGGTCATCGACTGCGCCCTTCTCATCCCTGATATGCTTCGCAGAGCCGGTTTTGCGAACGTGACTATCGAGCAGAAACTGATTCCTTTGGGAAGCCAAGGGGGTCGGCTTGCTGTTGATGCCCGGAACAACTGGATGGGAGCTTTCCGAGGGATGAAGACGCCTGTCCTGAAGGCAGGTGGACTAGGGCACGTTAGCTCCGAAGCCGAGTACGATTCCATGATGGACGCAATGGAGAAGGAAATGGAGGAGATGCCAACCGCGGAGATGCAGTATTATGTCTTCTATGCGCAGAAACCTCTGGTGTGAGTGCTTGATGCGCCGACCAGGCCGAGAGGGTGGCCCCTTGACATGTTTCATGTATGGCTTCTACATCTATCCCATCATCTACCAGTTCCGAGTCTATTCGGAGCTACCCTTTCACCATACGGTGGCAACGTATCGCATGTCATGCTAGAACTATTGAACTGCATACGGCTAAATATATATTTGTGAGATCAATTATAGCGATCTTCATAATTCATAATTATATAATGATCGACGCTCCTCCGCGAAATGTGTCACGTGACACAGGCGGACTTGAGCACAGCTTCAAAATAGCTCAATTATTGCTTAGTAATACACTTCTAAGCGGTACCTCACTATCTATGTCGAGCGATCGCAACTCTGCAGCGTAGTGCCCAAGCCTCCAGTCTCCTTGTCTTACTCAACATGGAACACTACATCAGGAGACGTTACGATTGAAGAGTATGTACCAGCGTCAACTGTTGGTCCCTTAGATGGCTACGCTGCACGCAAGACCTACCGAGATACCGGGGAGGTCGCTCGTCGCAGGTCAGCGGCAGGAGGACGTCACCGAGTTCTCGACGGGCTTGGTGCTACCGTGCGTGTTCATTAGGGGCCTGTGACCTGTACTCTGACAACAGGATATGCAGTTTCTCGAAGGGCTGGTGGAGCGTCAGCCGGACATGTTTCTCCAGGAGCCCCAAGAGGTTCTATTGGAGGCTCTCAATGTTCGCGTGTCTGGCGCGACTATCTACAGAACACTGCGCAAGCGACGATTCTCCCGTAAGTAGGCATGCTTGTTTTTCTCAATCCGTGGTGGCCTTGACGCTCATATAGGCCACTCGCTCGGCCATCGAATGTAACGAGAATGTCCATGTGGCTTAGAAAATGCTCAGCGGCGAGCGTTTTAAACCCTGGCAACTAGTCTTCGCAGATGAAAGCTACTTCAATCGGCTGATGCTCCGGCGTCGCTTCGCATGAGTCCCGATCAGTATGAGAGCACGACGATGCGGTTTCGTCATTCGGGTCACCAGGTGCGTAGTGAGGATGGAAGTACACATGCGAGCAATGACTCCGACTTTATACATACTATCTTGCCTGTTTACTCGCTCAATGGTGTCCTTTATCTCGACGTTCTTAACCATTCATCTACAGGGATAGATGTTAGGAGCGTTGTCGAAGGTATAAATCAAATGCAGCCATTCCCGCTACCGAATTTCAGTTCTTATCATGAATAATGCCACAATCCACAAATTACCATCTCGCGAGCGCGGTGCGTACGTCGAACGAGCATGCTCCCAAGTATTTATGCATGATGCCAGACCCATGCGCATTGCCTGCTTACCGTCGTACTCGCCTGACTTGAATCCAACCGAGGAGGCCTTCTCGGAGCAACAGGGACTCTGCCGAAGCGAGATGGACGGTCTTCATTCTGACACATGCACTTCTTTGAGAGGTCGTATACGTACATCAAATGTTCCGGAGAGCATACGCGGTTAGTGTTGCGAAATGCATTCGCGACGCATACTCAGCTCTGACGTCCGGCGCAGTGGGCGCTGAGAAACGGTCCCGAAGGGGCACCCCAGCGCGCGCTCGTACCCAACATCGCCACCTCTTCTCTTACTGGTACGCCTTACTGAAACCTTCCCCTCTTTCTTGCTTCTCTATTAAAGCCCTCTGAGCAACATCCAAGTAATCTAACTTGATGAGCGTCTCGTCGGTACTCATTGTTATGGTCAGCTGTTCCTGCTGTTCTATACACTGCTATCTTTCTGTTGACTAGTCTTCTTTACGAGAGACCCGCCGTTATTGTAGTAGAATAACTTCTGGTTCATTTTCAATCTCTTGATCTAGTTATGTGATGCCAAGTCATAAAATTTAAGTGCCTTGAAAACTGTATTATGTGTGCCGCGAAGCAGTGGAGTTCGGTCACTTCGGTGACCATACCCTCATTGAACGTATGAACTGTGGCCTAGTGGTACCAAACTGCCTTCTTGAGTAACCAATTCACTGGACTCGGGAAGAGCTCGCCGTTTAGCGACGGATTATGGCACTCTCCTTTTGGGTGACATTTCCCTTCCTCGGGCCCTCCCGCGACGCGTGAGCGGCGGGATGTTCAACAGTTCATCATTTGTACTAGCGTGAGACGTTGCATACATATACAGAAAGATGCATATTCAGACTTGAGTTAGCTAACCGCTACAGCAGTCTGATGAATTGTGTGTGTATGTTCTTGGGAACAACGTGAGACGGATGTGCCCCGGTGAGTCAATGCCCTTTTGCCGAACCTTCTAACTTCTAGGAACTCGAGAACTAGCCCACATCCCGCTAACAGTATCCCCTTCTGTTTAGGTCTCGCTCTAGATAGTCTGAAGTGCCACACCGCCACGGTGCATGTGCGACGTACACGGAATTATGTAGTTCGTCAGTTGCGGTGCCCAGATCAGAAGTCATGGACGTAGCATTTAGACTGATTATGGCAATTATTGTACCTCCCACAGTTCCGCCGACGGCTGTCCGCTAACCTGCTGAGTCGTATGATCAGTTGATGGTATTTAATAGAAGAATGGGAGGTAGTACCCTGACAAGTACCGCGATCATGATGATGCTGACTGCTTTGTACGAAGATCCCTCTTTCCAGCGAACAGATGATCAAGACAGTGCCGGCCGTATTTTACTGACATACAAGCGAGCCAACGCCATGATGCAGCGGTGCGGTATGTCTGCTCATTGTGTGTCTATAACGAAGACATTCAGTGACATGTTGACGCAGGAATGACTCTCGAGGATATAGGGTCATGTTCCCCACGTTTCTGGAGCATGAATAGAGATCCTGCCATGGTTTTGGACATGGGCTGTGCGAACATTCTTGCATGCAGTTACAATCTCTTCCTCGGAGTAATGGCGCATATCATTCCCAGGAGAGCGGATTTAGAGCCGCTGACTGAGCGCGCGTTGAAGGGAGAGATCGTTGGGAACTTCCTTCTTACCGAAGTGGGACATGGCCTGGACTTCCTGAACTTGGAGACAACTGCAACGATGGTAACAGGGGGGTTTCTCTTGAATACGCCCCACTCCGGAGCAGCTAAGTGAAGTGGAACCCATATGGAGCTCCGAGCGGCATTGCTGATGGGATCGACTCGCGTAGATTCATGCCACCTACTACGCCCATTTGTCCCAAGGTAGCCATCGTCTTTGCCAGGCTCCTAGTGAATAACAGCGACCGTGGAGTACATCCCTTCCTCGTCCACACTTCTGACGAGAATGGGATGTGTGCGGGTGTCACTTCGAAGCCCCTCCCGTCGAGATGTGGCACCTCACCTTTGGACTATGCCCTGACGTCCTTCGCGAACGTCTACCTCCCCGCGTCAGCCTTCCTCGGAATCAAGGCGGACTCGCGAGAGAATCAAGAGCTTCTGCAGGAATACATATGGCGCACCGTCGTAGGCCAAGTGACGATCTCGCTTGCTGCGGTGACAGGTATGAAGATGAGCTCGTACATCGGCGTCAAGTATTCGTTTAGGCGACACGTACAAGGTAGAAGATCGACTAGGGTTCCAATCATGGCCTTTCGCACCCAGCAGCTCCCCATGCTGTATATCACGGCGATAACTCACGTTCTTGACGCCTGGACTCCGGTACTGCTTCAGCAATTCACATCTCCCCAGCTATCTATCGACGTCCGTCGCGGGCTTGCCGCAGTTTACAAGATCACCACTTGCCGGTTCCTGACGCAGTGCGTTCCCGAGGTCGCCGAGCGATTGGGTGCTCAGGGAACCTTCGTGCGTAATTTTGTCAATCGACTCGAGGTAAATCGCTACAGAACTGTTTACTAAAGTGAGACTGAAGACGTTTAAGATGGACATACGTGGTTTCAGCATAGCAGACGGAGACATCACTGCCATCGGCATCCGCCTGTTTCCTCAACTTCTGCTGAAGAAGCTGAGCCTGCCTACGCCCCTGCACGACGATAGCATGTTGTCTCTGCACAGCAACGGGGTGCACAGCCAATGCCGCCAGATACTCGATGGTTTCTCCGAAGGTCGCCGCGACGAACGCTTCAATGACCTCATCCTACCTCAGTGCCAGCGTGGCGTCCTCGCACTGGGATGTGCATATGCCTACGGATGTGCGGTCGACGCTGGTGTCCCTACTCCATTACTCCAACTTTTCGAGTGTGCGGCGATCAAGCACGATCCTCTCTGGTACACGCAGCATGCAGGACTGTCAGCGGACGTGCTCATGCTGAACGAGGATCGCGCTGCCCGTGCCGCTCTACCGAAGATCCAAGAGTACGTCGACCAGTTCGGTGTCGATGGCGCAGTCGATGTGCCGATCCTTAGCGACGACAAGTGGGAGCAGTGGGTGGCTGGTCTCGAGAACTACGATGGCTGCGGTGGCCAGGGAACTACAGACGCGACGGTTCGCCATCTCTTTCCAGCGCGTTTCAGTTGAAGATGGCTCACTGTCCCGCACAACCTTTCAGGTCGCTGTGTCTGCGTCACAGGAACTGCGAAGCAAGTTGTGATAACACATTCAGGTTGAGATGTGAAACCATGCGTAGCCCAGCTGCGGACGACATGTACGAGACTGTGAAACGTCTAGAATGTATTGAGACAGATGTATTGTCCGTTGACAAAGAATTTGTTGAGAGAATGCACCGGTGGACTGAGCAGCAATAGTGGGTGCCGTCAACCGAACCAAGTATACGGAGCGTCGTGCAGCGACTCGCTGGAGCACACGGACTAGTATGGACACGCACCTCCCTATACGCCAATTGGGAGCCTCCCCTGCCCCTGGTAATGCACTCTCGAGTACATAGTGACTCAGGTCCTACGCCGCAACAAATCCCACTAATGCTATCTTCGGCACCCTCCACAGCCTGCGTGCATCCCGTATATTCAGCTCGAACGCGTCATCTTCGACCTCCTTCTCGCTGCCATAGCAATCTCGATACGAGACTCCCGCGCCTGCTGATATTCTTCTTTCGAAATTCTCGGGGGAGGCAAACGCATTTTTGGGGCGAGACATGAGGCAGCGTGAAAGATGTTGTCAAGGCTAGCAGAAGTTGTGTACTCATCGCACGAGCTCATCAAGGAAGCGCGAGGGTAAGTCCGGGCGTGGGATTCGCCCACAAGTGTCCGAGTAGTACTTTGAGGTTGATGAGGCGCGCATACGGGGCCGTCAGGATAAGTAGAGCTTGTCGCAGCGGTTTCCGGTTAAGCAGTCCTAGGTTCATATCAATGCACGATCAGCGACCCAATCTAGACCGAATCTTGACCTTGAGCGACGCGGACCTCGCGTTCCCTGCGCCACGACGCTATTTGCGACATTACCGTGGTATGACTCTACACGCCATTGCCTGCGCAAGACTGTTGGCATGCGTGTGTGAATACAGGGCGAGGGAAGAGACTGAGAAGATGAAGAGAGGCGTCAATATGTCGAGACTCACAGCGCCTGCCCTTAACTACATACGGACCGGTCTGGTTGGAGGCGCCGAGCCACATCCGGATCCAATGTCGCTCGTGTCGCGGCAGCCTCAAACTTTATGTACGCCGATCCGGTGACCTCCAAATCTAAATACTCAACCAATTCTCATCGTATCGCCTGTAGAGTATCCCACACTTTGACGAACAGTGCCCCGTAGTGAAAATCGTGGTGAAGATCGCGATTTATATTAATAGCCGCCCGCTGGTGGCTGGACCGCAGTGCGTCTGGGTTACCAAACCGCGTATCCGCGCATTGGATTCAGCTGACAAAACCTCCGAACGACAGTTTCGATCTGAGGAACATCACAGTCGTGTGGACGAGAAACTGCCAGTAGACTCGTTCAACAGCCATCAGTCCGACAACTTGAACTGAATAAAGTTCAAACGTTCACGCGCACAGTAGAGCCGGCCCGGGAAGGCTTGGAGATTGCTTCTCGCACGTCTTGTCTGCTATCCCCGACCCCGACCGGAGGGAAGTACTTATCATAGAGAGCAGACATTGAATGATGTAAGTAACTTAATTTAATTATCTTTTCCGGAGATCAGCCTGACACACATCTCGCCGCTCACCTGCCGCCCACAGCTCGCAGACGAACATATGTACATATGTTCCTCCGAGTCTCACTAGCGTCATCTCCGCTGCTGCAAAATATCTTATGCTATCTCACTCGTCGTCCTTCAAAGCTTCACGCGTACGTCCCAATAGGCAAGTATATGACATGTGACATCGTGACCTTATGTATGCGCTGTCGATAGGACACGCATCAGCTCTAGATCTCGGCCGCATCGCGCGTGAAAACTTCAAAAGCCGCCCGGAGCACACTTTGTGCATACGATGTTCCAGAACGCAATCAGCCCTGGTACGTGCTTTGTCGCGGCGCGTTTCACCGGCCCGTTCAACACGGGTATCGCGGTCGTAGGGAAGCAGACACGCAAATCCGGAAGCATTGGGTCACTGGCTCAACTTGATGTCTTCACTGGCACAGCGACCGGATCAACTGCGCGCGCGCAATGGCCTGAGGGCGAGCGTCTCACATTGAATCAAGGCTCGGGGCAAGTACTGTAGGATCCTTTGATACTTCGTAACTCTCGGTGGGTGATAATGTGAGTTGGACAGCCTGATTCGGACGTGCGGAGTGGGTGCGAAATCCGTTGGCCCCGTTCGCTAAGCTTGGTCTACGATCTTAACGTTGGCTCCCGACAACACCGTCACAAATGCCGCACGTAGATGCAATCTTCCGCGGCGTTGATGGACTGTCTCCTTCGTCTCTCACGCTCCAATGCGTCTGCGAGTGATTGAGTTCTGTCGACGTTTGTTATAAGTTTAGTCACAGCCGCGACAGGCGTCGCATGCCCGCCATATTCTCTCTATCAGGATCATCAGCATCTATGAGCAATTTCTCTTCTCCTGGTCGGACAGAGCCAGTGTCTCGTGCGGTTCAGGCGTCAGGTTCCGCAGCAAAAGCGCCGCTCGCGATAAACTTCATTGTCATCGGGGGAGGTGAGTAGCTGACCTGCGTTCCATGGTGACAGGCTTACGCGCGTGTATAGGTATCGTTGGGCTTGCCGCCGCGATCGCACTAGTCCGTGCTGGCCATCGAGTTACAGTGGTAGAGAAGGGCGATGGGAAGACTAATGCAAGTGTGGAAAATGATTCGAATCACGATTGGCTGATCTCTTCTCGCTAGACTGGCCCAGGCGGCATGCGATTACCTCCAAACATGACGAAGGTGCTATTCCACTGGGGCCTGAAGGATGTTCTCCAGGATGCTGCATTGACCTCGCGCCTCCTGCTAATGGCGAATCGTAGGCATCTCGCATCTGCCTTATTGCGACGTTAACCTTATGCGCAGTTCACACCGGTCAAATTCTCGGACCCCAGGTGTGGAACGAGGAGCTCTTGAAGGAAACCAGGGGAAAGTACATGGTGATGTCGGTTGGTACCAATGACCTCTGTTTTGTCTCACTCTGACTCTTCAAGTCCGCACTTAGCACGCAGACCTCCACAAAGTGCTCTATGATGCAGCTTCTGCACTGCATGCTGAGATCCGTCACAATGCCAATGTCGTGGACATTGAGCCTGACGACGGAATGGTCAAACTAGACAGCGGAGAGGTCCTCCAGGCAGACATTATCATTGGTGCCGACGGTGAAACGGGCCTTTGCCGACGCCTCGTGCTTGGGAGAGAGGAATGTTTGCAGTCGTCAGGGCTCATGTTCTTCGAGTACGTCCCAATTCGTGCTGTTTTCTACCGCTTTCACAAACCTGATGTTTCATAGCGTGCAATTCCCCGGAGGATTGACAAACATCGATCTGGATTCTCGCGTAGAGGGGCGCCTACCGGAAGCGACATCCGACGTGAGTGCGAGCTATACCTTGTGAAAGATATAGTGCCAGACTCCATGTACAGAACCCAGTCGATGTATATGTTGGCAACGGTTGCGCTGCAACGAGATATCCGATCGTAAGTATATGCTGTCCGTCTTTTCTGAACACCTGACCTACTGTTGTCCCAGAACGGCGGGCACAATTTTGCATTACACTACCTCTTTAACGGCGATTTCTCCTCAGGGGGTCACTATGGTGATCCTCCAACAGCCACCGAAGATCTAAGAGGACTGCTACCATCTGAAATTGATCCGAAGTAGGCTTCTACATGTTCTATGTACGCGAAGGCAAGCGGCTGAAACACTCCAGCTTGGGCTATTACGCTCACAATGCCACAAGAGCTACTCACATCGCTATCAAAGCCCACGAAGACCTTGACAATTGGGTACACAATAGTGGCCGATTAGTCGTCATAGGGCAAGCAGCTCATCCACTGGCGGTAGGATATCACCATCGATCGCGCTTCACCGACCGCCTAACTGTTCTGTGATGTAGGCAGGGAGCATCCAACAGGCCGCCATGGGAGTCGAAGATGCGGCGGTGCTCGGGAAGCTCTACTCCCACCTGAGCATCCCAGAGCAAGCACAAGACTTCCTGTACGCATTCCAGGACCTTCGGCAGCAGCGCTGCGCGGAGGCCGCCGACGGCGACTTATCGACGCTCCGCTACATCAGTGCGGACCTAGGGCCCGACCAGGAGGCGCGAGACAGCAACATGCTCGCGAAGTATCGCGAGGGGAGGAATGTGCTCGAGGGCGACGAGGACAGCGGCGAGGTTGAGCAGTGGTCGCAGGTCCGCAGCATCTACGCATACGACTGCGAGGACGAGGCGGACGACTGGTGGGTGCAGTGGGGCCTTCTGCGTGCCCGCGCGAACAGCGACGGTGCTGACCGTAGCCAGCCTACGTTTGACGCGTTCGACTGGACCGCGGCGACTATAACCTCGATAGATGAAACGACCATGTCGTGATATCCCGAGCAGGCGTCTCTATGTTTCCATCTCATATTACGGATTCGGACTCATCATGCAATACATGTCATCGTCACTAATGCGGTTCAGTGTCTATGTTTCCCTTTTTTGCATGGCCACCCTCATTTCGCGGTCCGTTTTATGTGCAAGGCTGTTTTGAAAGGCAGTAGATTGGCTGGATAGGTTGATATTGCCCCCATTGTAACAACTATAATGGGGGGTTTAAAATCTACACCTTCCGCCCATGCGCAGACCGAAGGCTTTTCTGAAGATACAGTGTCGTATCCTTCGTACACTTCACCAGGTCAGTTGTCTCTTCGGAGATTCAGAGCTAGATCGTTGGGAAATCCGATGGAGACGCCAATACAGTCATAACTCGCCTAGCTATCAGAAGTGTGAAGTATGGTGCTTCGAGAGGTGATGAAATGGGGGGATTATCTCGTACAAATGCTCCTAGATCTGCTTGCTCTTGACCAAGTCTCTAATGACCTCGAGCGTGTGCTCGATAGTATCAAGACCAAGCTTCTCTCTTTCCTTCTCCTCCTTCTCTGCCTCGGGTCCTACGTCGAGTGGTCCATTAGGGCCCCACGCAAATCCATACGTCAGGAGGAGTTCGCCGTCAGGTAGAGTGCTGATGATGTTGCTGATGTGTGCGAGCTGTTCGTCCGTCTTGGGGTGGAACATCGTGAAGGTCACCTGTCGCATCGAAATCAACGCATGAAGTAGAGTCCAACTTCAGGATGGCCAACCTGCTCAGGAGGGAAGTACTCAACCTTCTCGTGTACAGGCTCCGACTGGTTCTTGAACTGGACTTCGCGCAAAAGGCCCGTGGTGTGCTCGTTCAGGACGCTGCTCCGGGCGATGACAGAAACAAATTGACTGGATATATACGCATCAGTGAGAAGATAAGCGTAGTCAATACAGCTTACACAGGATTGCGCGCCTTGACTTTCAAGCCTTCGTAGACTTGCTCCTTCGTGAGTGGCAGGAGTTCGTCGGGTTTGTTTACAGGTCGCGTCATAGCTACAAAGCGCATTCTGATATTTGATTAGTTTTCACAAAAAACGCTTGAGGTCGATGGGTGTTGGGAATGACGTTCAAATCGAAAGATTGAATATGCATCAGGAAGTCTGTGGCCACAGTGAGAAAACCTAATGGTTATATGGGGTAAGTAACGTCATATAGATGCGTTGTGGCGGGGACCTTCCTCATACCGCATTTGGCAACCGTAACACTAGGTCGCAACGCGATGTTCGGGCGCTAAGCGTCGTTAATCTGCTCCAATTCTGCTCAGCTCTTGGATGTTTGTCCAACCGTCGTACTGCAGTGCTAGGATGGAAACATATAGCTCGGCATGGCAATCATTCACTATGGTTTCATACTGGTATCTGCTGATCTCTCGTCGCTGCTGTTTCCAGAGGCTAACAGTGTAAAAGACAGCTGACATTGTCGCGGTCCATGCTAGTCTCTTCATTCACCTTGCATCGGACATTCTATGAGCTCGTTGGGAGCATTGGGACAAGAGGACATGAAAAATCCACAAGTAGGACGTTGGAACACAACACATATAATCTGACACTGGCTTTGGGAGGTATGAGTATCTCCTATCTACCGACATGACAATCTCATGGTGGTCAAATGCTGCTGAGCAGTGAGCAGTAACTCTTGGGTCATCCTGGAAGCTGCTTGAGAACATCTGTGGTGTTGTGACAGGCAGAAGGTTTCACAAATGAAGACAATGAGTTCTTGTGACCTCGAGGCTCGGTAATCATTGATGATGCGAAAGGGATGAGAGTGCCATGTGTAGCAGGTCGCGGTAAGTGGTCTCGTGCGATGCCGTTTGGCACGAATCTGTGTCGCCGAGTAATCGCTTCGTCAATGTTGAACGTTGAACCCGTATTCTTGACTGGATGTGGATATGGCTGAGCACCCACAATGAACCTCGTTTGGCCAAGCTTGTCACTGCTGGTGTTTCTCCGGATGAGACGTACAGAGCGAAGAAGGCATCTGATCAGCTGCTTTGTACTTTGGCTGGACTGCGCATGCTTTGCTGGCAGATAGCATCCGTGACTCGGGAAGTTGTGATGCTATTACTTACCAACTAGCAATGGAACATGTTAATGTAGATTGTCCACTCTTGCTGCTCTATATCGCTCTTCCTTGTCTCAACTTCCCCAGTGCCGCATTTGGGCAGTTGCACAAGCCCCTACGCACCGCTGACATGACGGTCTCCACTATCAAAGTCCCGAGTCGAGTTGGGAAAGTGTGCTACTGCCCTCAATCTGCTTGCGGGTGTCCCAGTTGGTGCTACCGAAGGAGCCCCCTCTGATCCAGTCCTAATTGAGGCCTATGGTCTCACGTAGAGCGGTACGAACATCGAACTCCCTCTCATGTGTGAGTCGGATGAGCTTGACACATTCCTCGCTCCATGTGGTGTACTTATGGTACGTACCGGTACACAAACCAGCCCGGACGTTACAGCGCTTTTCAGAACGATGCGGAATCGCGAGAAAAACGAAAACGCGCCTCGGGCACTCGGCCAGCGCCCGGAACCGCTAATTAGATTAGATAGTAGCCAAATCAGGAAGGCAAGTATCAAGTCAGCGCCGTGCCAGTGCACCTACAAGTGATGTGATGACCTATTAGTTGGTAATGCACATCCCTTGTTAATGGTATAAAGAGAATTATTGAAAGTGCAAGGCTTCCCCAAATTGAGTACTGGGTAAGTGCCCTGTGCTGGTAATGTTGAACTTCGACTATTT
>KV429090.1:0-25100 GCA_001632345.1 Daedalea quercina L-15889
CCTCAGGAGTCTTCCCTCTCCTATCCTTAGAGTATAGTTAGGTCTGTCCCTCTGCTTACTCTCTTGTAGTTGCCTTCTACTACTGAAGCCACTCCTTTTCTACTCCTTGTTTAACAAGCATGGGCACCCCTCAGCTTGAACAGTGAATCCAGGTGCTATCTTGAGGATACCACTTCAGTGACAGTAGCTATGGTTTCATCCATAGTTGGTCTCATGAAGACCTTCCCTCCAGACACATCATCTGGGAACATCCTCTTTTGCTGTGACTAATTTTTGATATCAATAGAATATGACAGAGTAGCACAATGACTTACCAGGGGCCTGATTGGGTCTGGACAGGTTGTCTGAGTATTTTGAATGCTCAGTCTCATCTCATTCCACTGGGTGAGTGTGTGTACAGGATCCCAGGAGGCCCAGGAGTTGATATTTTCCAAGACTGTGGTATACCACCTGAGACATTGAGACAATCTGTATGAAGGCATCCAAAAAGTAAACTCTGTGCTTACTTCAATAGTTTTTCATACTTTTTGCCTAACTTTTCCCATGGTAGTTTGAAGCCATCCCACTTATTTCCTTGTTCATTCTCAGCAGAGAACAATTGCAGGCAGCATAAAGCAAATGCTTCAGCTAGGAGCACAAGCTTTTGTGTTGATTTCTGTCCTCAACTATGACATCAACCACAAAGTTACGGAGATCAAAATTTTGTTTGCCCACTTTGTAGATGTGTAGTTTCTTTTGAGGAGCAATCATAGAGAGGTAATTCCGATACAGTGTATTGGCTTCGCCAGCCCCAAACTGCGCTGATACTATCGAATGCTGTAGGGCCGACATGTGAATGAATTTCGCAATGGGACAGCGATGGAAAGCAAGAGCAACAGATACAAGGCCGTTCGGAGTCGTATCTGCCGACAATGACTCAATGTTACAAGGTGTCCTGCTCGCGATTGTGCATCGTCGAGCATTATATAATGATTCGTCATCAGATGTTCGGGCCTCACAGCATCCAGTCAACAAGAGGCCGTGCGTAGTGTTTCATTGGCACTGCATTCAGACGTATTGAGGTCACGCTGACAGGCGCTGAGCGCTGAGTGCTTATCAGTGCGGACTCAGACTGTGTGAGCGGCTCACGAAGGGCCCTTCGAACCTGCCGCTTGCACCACTCACACTGAGTGCTACTCATACTGTTCCGAGAATCAAACCGTTGTAACATGCCAGTAGAACCTGTGGTCCTCCTTTTCCTGGCTCAGGAAGCAGTGCGATTGAACGGGAGAGCGAGAGCAGCACGCTAGTAAGGCCCGACGCAGACCGCAGGGTCAGATAGTATTGGATGTTGCGAACATTTCACGGCACAACGAGCCACAGCCGAGGTTCGGAGTTTGACTGAATAGGGAGGAAAACTAAGTCATCCATAGATGGGGACAGTTGCCAAAGATACGTCCTATCATCATCTAACTTGAAGTCGTGGTGAGTACGCGCACGTGATGGAACATCGCGAACAGTGGATGGCGTCTTGACACCCAAATGCGGCCATGTCCTTGTTCTCCGTTCATTTAGGTCTTCCCGCGTCCCAAGCCACTCTATCTCTCTTGTCTCTCCCACCATCGCCCACCACTGCCCAGACGTTGATTAGAACGATGTTCAGCCCGACCCGCACCATACAGTCACCGTCCAAGGCGAAAAGGCAGCCGTACATTGGTTGTCTGAACGCGTTCGCACCGCGAGCCCGACCAGCCACGACCTTGCAGATGCTCACAGACGACATCCTGCTGCTGGTCATTGGCTTCATAGAAGTTCGGGATATACTGGCCTTACGTCAGGTGAGCGTTGCACGTCGTTTGCTGTGTTCTATCGAATAATGCTCTGCAGACGTCCAAACACTTCTTCAGCATGTCGAAGTTGCGCTGGGTGTGGCTCGACGCGATCAAACGACATATCATCAACAGGGGACTCCCTGTCCCCGCAGGAGATATGAACCTATGGATGTTATCTGCAGAGCAGCTCGAGGTACGCGCCGTTCACGCATCGAAGTTCCATGACAACTGGTGTTCTTCGAATCCGACGGCCCGACACACGCTCTCATTCGTCGCGGACCAGTGCCTCCCTGATGAGACACTAGAGTTACACAAGTCCACTGTCAGTCATGTCGCATTCTTGCCGGGGTATAGTGGCCAGTTCCTTGTAACGGTCGTCGGAAGGATCATCGCATGCTGGGAGGTGCCCTTCGATGGCTCGGGCGTGTACCGAGTTGCGGACCATATCTCGCATCACCCGATCGAACACCTCATCGTCAATGAGGACAAGGACAGCGAAGCTACCCTCGCGTATTTGACTGGCACCCTGAGCTCAGTACCGTAAGTGGTGTCTTGCACGTCCCAGCAAACTACTTACTCTGGAGTAGGAGTGATCCGGCAACGGTTGTCGTGCTTGCTCTTGACAAGTTCCACGGCAGATTCCAGGAAGTCTCGAGGCTACGTAGCGTCCGTGCGATGGTGTATCCATTGCATGCTATGCATGACTCCTACCTTGTTTTGGGGCATGCCCCCACAATTTGGTACTTCCAAGGACAGATGGAGGCCGTCACCCTGCAGTCGTCGCTCCTTTCGGTGAGTCAGTCAGTTTGACGTCCGACTCATTTCAGCTCAGATCGCCGTAGGTGCAAGCCCGTGAAATTCGTGCAGTCAAGATCATCAACCGCTACATGGTCATCGTCCGCGAGAATTGTTTGCAGTTCATATACACACCTATTTGGAAGGGCATGCGGACTGCCTGGGGCCAGCAACCTGTGTCACTATTCCAGATCAGGTCCCAGGTGACGGAGGCTGTGGTTATCCACCGAAATGGTGTCAGTGAGCAGGAGCTGACGGACTGGCCTTCAACTCCCGTTACCGTGCTCATGCGGTGCCGCGAGGACGGCATCGATATGATTGTCCAGCTGGATCTCCTGCCTGGCCCTAACAAAGTTTTACCATCTGCGGAAGATATGGGACCGTCGTCGCGTCTCCCATTTGCGTGGTGCGAACGCGTCAGTGCTGTTCCTGTGCCACCATCCTGCCAGGAGCTGCATGCTAGTCCTAGCGGCAAGGGTTTTTGCGTCGAAACTAGGACAGTCAGCTCGCGACACTCGTCTTACCCCGCGCGTTGTCTGGTCGGCTTTCGTGTCACTCCGCCGCCGAACGCCGTACATAAGGTCGCAGAGCGAGCAGGCGCAGGCGAGCAACAGCCCGCGGTGGCAAACCTTGGGAACGACGTACATTACTCGGAGAGGCCATTCTACTCGCGTCGCTGCGACATGAGCGAGATAATCAAGCGACAGTATACCATTGTATCCACTGCATTCGAGGACACGGCCGGTCGGATAGCGATTGGGGACAGGAACGGACAGGTGGAGGTGCTGGACTTTGCATGATCTTCGATAGTGAGGGGCGCAGGTATTGAGAGCGGACTACTCGAACTGTAGCATAGTGTACCCTGTCACAGCTGGAGGGAGGGAAGGATGGGCGGCATGTATCGCGTACAGGACAGTTTTATGTTGTAACAGAACAATAGGACATGCCCGTTCCGGGAAACACTGTGGATGGATCATAGACGCCCATACACGACTCTATCACGGACCACGACAGTGACCTCGGGTTCCCCCTACGCGCCGCACTCCGGGCATGATCAATGGACAACCTCTACGCCATCGGCGTCGGCCTTGTTTTGCGTGCAACCATCGACAAGATCACTCATCACAATCATAGGGTCAATGGCTCGCTCATTGGCCTTTGGGAGGGTGCTGTCCTCCACCACTTTCTCGCCAAAACCCCGTACTCGCTGGATCCTTACGTTGCCTTCGGCTTCCGTCTCTTCGTCGACCTGCTACTCACAACGAACATGACGAGGCTCGTCATTGTTATTATATGGACGGGCATGGGTATGCTGCTGTCCGACGTTGGATGGGACGTGGCGGAGGATAAGCGTTTCCGACGACTATATCGTCGAGTTCGTCGTGCCTTGCCATCTTCTCTCAAGCCACCTTCCCAGGCGCGCTCCTCGTCTCGTGTGCAGTTTTCGCAACTACCCGCAGGATCGTCTTCAACGACCGTCTCTTCCGGTACGGCTCGCAGTCCGCCGTCTATCCTCATTTCTCGCTCGCGACCACTGCCTCAGCCGGCTTCCGTACCTGCCAGGCGACCAACCGCAACGCCCGTTCCTGGTTCTTTCTCCGACCACTCGGAAGCGTCGAGTCTCGTGAGCCCCGTGCCTCGTTCGGAGGCCTCGAGTGTCGTCAGCCCTGCGCGTGGCTCGGATGCTTCAAGTGCTCCTAGTCGTATTAGTGGTTCACAGGTGCGACCCCCGCCGCTGTCACCGCGACCTCGTACCCCATCCGAACTCGAATATGTCTCGCTTCCTGTCATCCCCGATACCCCCGGCATCGAATACACCAGCTTCACCCGACGTGCACCCTCAGTAACCTCGCACCTCACGACCTCAAGCGAGGGTGCCGGCGGTCATCCTAGAATTAGAATCGCCGTATCACCCGCCTCGCGGAACTATTCTGGCTTGACTACCCCTGTCGACAGGCCTAGCACTCCACGAGGCGAACAGCTCCCGCCGGTCACGATTATCGACGCAGAAGACAGCGCTGGACAGCATACGCCAACGATGACCCCCGTCGAACTCGCTGATCCCCCACCGATCCCTATTCCTATGCGGGTTTCGGTTGTACCAGAAAGCGAACCGGGACTGGAGGCACCAGTGGAGTTCGCAGACACCACGCCGAGTCTAGCAATAATGCCTCCTGTTGATACGATGCCTGTCATTCCTACGCCTGAAGTCGACGATGAAACCGCTGGAACCGAGCAAGCAGCATCCTCACGCGGTCCACCGCCAGGATACGAACAGGTCATGGCGGACGACGCGTCCTCTTTCGCAGAATCGGAAGGCGCTAGCGCCGTGACTGTGAAGTCGCGCGGTGCTTTGATCAACAGGGCCGACACGCTGCGTAAACAGGCGGAAGCGTTAGAGACCAAGAGGTCTCGTTTGGCGCGGGAGCTTGCTACCGCTGAACGGGAGAGGGATTATTGGAACGCTTTCCGGCTCAGGATCGAACGCGATCGGGTGGACCAGGAGGCGAAGGAGTTGCACGGCAAGGCCGAGAGGCGTTATTTCAAAGGTGTGTCAAATGTTATGGGATGCTACGTGTTTGCTGATCTGTCGGCACAGCACATAACTTTACGCCAGAACCACAGACCATCGACGTGCACCGGTTGAAAGTCGTTGAGGCGGTCGCACGGGTTGAGCAGGCTTTGTATGACGCGATGGTCACTGGTGTACCCCAACTCCGCATTATCACTGGCCGAGGCAACCATTCGGCGGGAAAAATCCCTGCCCTGAAGCTTGCTATCATCGGGAGAATGCAGGAGTGAGTCACACATTCGCAGCTCACTGCATCTTAACTAAGGGAATCATATAGCTATCACATTGACGTTGTCCCCGATGCCACCAACCCCGGCGTCGTGTTGATCCATCCACCGGCTAAACCTGCTAAGCCGGCAGTTGGACCATCCACTTAGCTATATCAATTATATATGTTCTCACGATGTTTCACGAAATTGACGGTATATGGGACAGTAATGCGCCCCCACCTGTATTCATCTAGAAGATGTATGTCTACTACCCATCTTCCTTGGCTATCCTGCTTGTCTTGATGCTGTGATCTGTTGTTTTCTTGGTTACTAGTATTTAAATTATGAATGTAAGGAAAATCTACCTCTGGTCACCGGACCGTATCGAAGCCTCCTGTAGACAACGATTTTGGCAGTGACCCACCGCATTCGTTGACAGAATCTTTGTCCGCAGTTACCTCGATGACAATTTCGCCGCCGACGCGGAAGACGTCGTAAAAATCGAAGTGGCATCGAGAAGGCGAAAGGACCCCGTTGATTGTAACGTTCTGAACGTAGGCCGCGACACCCTCAGGGATATACTGCTGAACGGATGCGGGGTCGAACCCTTTCACCGTGACGGTCGTATTCACGTTCAAGTAACGATTGTGGATTGTGTAGGTTGGCAGGAAGGGTGACACAACCAGGATCTCCGACGAACCCGGCACTGACACGCATGTAAGGGAACAGTTCAATAAGGGTGACAAAGAGGACTGCACCAGGGTATAAGCCGAGCAGATGCCAAACGAGCACAGTAGCCATCGCAGCTTGGTCGTCGTTTCCAGGTAGCCCTGCGGGTGCTGACGGTTCCGGCGCTTTAGTAATCCTTCCTCAACTCAACGCAAAAGCGACTCACTGATGTCGAAGTAACTGAAGACTACATCGTGCACCTGATCGACGCTTCTGGTCGGCGCATCCGCATACAAGTAGCCAACGGGGGTCTGAAACCAATCATTTAATATGTTCTGACCGTCAGTCTGTATTGGAGGTGACTCACGTTGAACGAGGGTTCATTGCCGACGTTGAAGTAACTCGCCTACCAACGCCATGTCAGAAAACGGAGATGATAGGAACCTCGAGCCACCTACATTGAAGAAATGGTCCAACCTCGCTATGAATGTATCCTGGATGGAACGTCATGTCAATTGCGAATCTCTGCAGATTAGTTAGACACACATTGCCCCCCATCATGTCCACAACAGATGCCATGTCATGAGGTGCGAAGCTGAGATGTACACCTCAGCAAACCTACATTAGAAAGGCGACAAGAGCTCACAAGCTGTACTCCCAAGATGACGACTCGTAGAAGCCAACGATGTTGTCGTCCTGCAAGGAGCATTCGCGATCCGGATCTGGATCGACGGGCGAGCAATCAATGGGATCCGTATAATAGAATGTTCCGTTCGAGTAGCGCTTCTGGGAGAAACCTGGCGCTCAAAGCAATTGGCACGCCGGTCAATTCGCCAATGATACAGGTCCTCTCACCTGTAAACCCATCACTTGTGACAGTCGGATCCCACACGTTCTTGTAGAACTGCGTATATAGGGGTCATGAGAGGGCCCAACAACGTAATGACCTAACGTACGTAGGACTTGTTCGTGTACTCGGCAACATCCTCGGTTTTGTTCAGGAGCAGCGCGACTTGTCGAATGGCGAAGTCTTCATACGCGTACTATGTCTGCAGTTCAGCTTAGCACATGGGTATGGACGAAGAGACGCCACACCTCAAGGGTTCGGCTGCCTTCTCGCGTCATACGACCCGTGCTCATGGTATCGAGGACAGCGAAGGGCACATAACCGTATTGGCTACTCCATTGTAAGGAGAATTTATGGAAGACGCAACATGAGGAACGCACTTGTACACGTTACTCTGGCGACCCAGGATGTTCCATTCCGGAGGGTTTATCCTCGAGTCCTGTACCATGGCAGCGTAGAGCTGCTCGAGGTCAATGCCGAGTTTCTCCGCCTCGTTGTGGTAGAGTATCGCGAAATGCCCCACAATGACGTCGCCGCTTGAACCTGTTGAACAGCATGAGCTTCAGGTCTGGACCGCCATCCTTTTGAGCAAGCAAGAAGCGCACCCCCTTGGCTCCATCCTGGAAGGTTGTTGGCTCGACACTCAGGCATCCACCCCTGCTTGAGGTAACCGTCGATGTAGTTGTCGACGATCTGTGCGTAATGCTCAGGCGAGTGGAGAGCCATGAGTGGGTAAAACGTGCGGAAGGTGTCCCAGCTACAGTACAAAGAGTCGAAGTAGAAGTGCGTTGTATTAGCATATGGACCCTGAGTCTCATGCGTTGCATTGTTCTGCAATGACAAGCGTCAGTGGTGCGCACCGACTTCAGAGGGCCGGAACCTACTCACGGGAGTAAGGTTTGAGCGGTACCACGACGAGTAGAGCAACTCCGTGATGTTCGGCTCCGTGTTAGCGAAGTCGATGGTGATCGTGCTCAGTCGCTCGTTCCACAACGCCTTCGATGCGGCCTCGATCTCTTCGAACGTCGCATCCCCGATTTCGGACTCCGCGTTGCTGCATGCTTGCTCTTCCGACACGAAGGAGATGCCAACCCTAATGATGATCTCCTCGGGTTCTCCTGCGTACGAGAACAGTGCACCGGACTGGTACACGTCTCCGATGAGGTCCACAGAGAGGTTCAGGTTTGTCTGCCAAAGACCCTTGGCGTCTCCCCAGTAGTCCAGTCCGTAACTGTAAGCTGCAGGTTAAACGGGACACGAGAAGCGGATTATGCGGATGCTTACGTCTCGCCCGTCCAGACCCCGTATTCGTCCAGTTTCTGCGAGCCGCCGTTTAGGAGATCATAGCATGCGAAGGCTTGGTAGTGAAATGCGCCAGGACCAAAGCTAGGAAGAGAATCACTATCAGACGCGTTGAATGCTCAGGACAATTCAGACACGCCTTGAGCCCCAGAGGCCCCCCATAGTGATACGGCCTTGCTCTGGATCAATGTTCAAGGATCCGCCCGCAAAAGATTCGGGGAGATCATTTGCAAGGTCGAGAGTGAAGTACGGCGTCGATCCATTTGGGAACGTGAAGCGCTCCAGGCCAGCACGGCGAGTGGAAGTGGCTTCCATTTTTATATCGTTGTCCAGTGTCTGAGCAAAGTAACCAGGGTAGGCTTCCTACAGAATGCGCATATCAGTTCCGTGGCCGGTTCGCAAGGGCTGAGGATAGTTACGTCGGTGTTATTTTGACGGTACCGCAAGCGGTCATCCAATCTCACGGTGCACGTCTCGAAGCCATCCGGGCAGAGCAGGGGCATGATCTCGAAGTTACCGTAGGTGCCGAGAGAGGAGCCTGTACCGCTGTCGTGCATCGGGCTGAGGCCACGGATCATTTGCGTAGGGTCCGTGATGTAGCCTGGTGCCTATGTGAATACGACAGTGGTGCGAGAGTGTATACCACGGACCTGCTGGTGCATATCCCGTCATGTCCGTCGAGAATTTGACCTTCGTAGGTGACGTTCAGCCACCGATCCATCACGCAAGTGCAACTAAACGTACCATTCCGAACGGAATGGACGCGCCAGGGCTGCATCCCCGAACGTGAACAACAACTCGCTCAAACGACTGGACGCGTACCAGACGTCTCCATCGTTGTCGGTCCCTATGAAGACATTGACCAGCGACGTGTAGTCTACATTGTCAGGATCCGCGGCCGCGGAGGCGATAGCTGCTGAGATGCGTTCTTGGACCACCGGGGACGGCTGCGCGTACACAAGGCCAAGCGAAGAAGCTGCAGTTAGCACCAAGAAGGACCTTCTGAGCACAGCCATCTCGACCTCGGGGCGGGCTGGCGGGGGCCTCAGAGGGGGGCACGGGGGCGCTCGCCGTCTTATGTGTGCGATGCGCGGAAGAATCACGCTGGTTCGTGGGCCGCGCACGGCATCAGAGATGGCAGCACATGCGCGTCCTGGAAACGAAGGGCGCCGCATAGGCGTAGAGCACGCGCGTGACCGCGATATCGTCGCGTTATTGACACCTATTTACCACGGTGAAGCGGGGGGAGCGTGTAGGCTGCCTGAACGAAGCGAGATAAGAGGACGATACCCTGGATTCCGACACCCTGATGCCGGGAAAAGACAGAGGGAAGACGGTCGTACGTGGTCGGAAGACCACTGGCATTTCCATGTCGAATAGTTCTACTGCCGTAAATAACACCACAGGGCCGTATGATACTGAAGCCGACGATTCGGTGGTCATGGGAATCACGGTAGAGATCGAGTAGCTTTTGAGATCACTCACATATGTGTATGGGTTAACTACGATCTTGACTAGTGAGGCATGGCCATTATCTTCAACAACGCTGACCACACCGCGCCAACGCCCTCGCCATGCTGCCAGAAAGTTCGTTCAGTGGAAGGGAGACGCTCCATGACAAAGTCGGCCACGTCAGCATCACTACGCCCGACGCCAATCCGGATGCGGTGGAAGTCCTTCATGCCACCAAGGGCCGCGATGATGCTGCGGACGCCATTGTGTCCATTCGCGGAACCCCCGAACTTCGGCGAGAGCTTCATAGGCTTCTGCTCTAGCGAGTCATGGACGACGATCATATTTGAAGGTTGAATGGCGAGGTTCTTCAGAGCGGTAGACACAGGAGGGCCGGAAACGTTCATAAGTGCCTCTGCACGTGGACTTGAAGTGAGAAATGCGACGTGCTCAAAGTATCATGAGACGCACTTGGCTTGTAAAGAGTGATGGTGACATTTTCTTCTCCAATAGGCACATTGTGCTTCGTCGCCCTGAACCCTTTCACTACGGAGTCAGGCGTGAGGGAGATGCCAAGACGAGAGGCAAGGCCATCGACTACTAGATGCCCTATGCTGCGTGCCAGATGAGTATCAGACCCTCATCAGAAATTCACGACTCTGCTTCACCTGTGTCGAGTGCCAGGATACGGTATGTTGCCGAGGCCGACCACCAAGAAGTGAGAGGACCCAGTGAGCATGAACTGGTTCGGAGGCAGCAGGTCGACCACTCAAACGAAGCAAAGGGCGGCGAGGTATATCTCAAAATGCTGGTGTACTGGGCCCACAGCAGTAGATGAGAGCTGAGAGTTGCAGGGCGTGGCCGAGAAGCTGGTCGAGTTGTAGTCTCTGAGTCGTACACACCGATTCCGAATTGCACGCCTTGATGAATGGACCGACATTTCGAATCTCGATCGAGGCGACCTAGCGGGTGGTCCGGCCCGTGATTGACCGGCACCATCGAGGCGAGTCCGCGGCTGCTCAGCCTTTGTCTGACAACTCACCTTAGAGCGGGCTACCGCCAACACTGCTCAGTCTGCGTGGCCGGATTCTGTCAAGAGGTGAGTAGCACTGCTCTCGGGAAGTGATGCCAAAAGCGGATACAAACATAATTAAAGTATTCGACCCTGAAGCACTCCGCTTCGGGCACCACAGCCCCTGCTTGATTGTCAAACTGTAGGCTAATTCGGCTTGGACTCCTTCCATCATCTCCATAGACATAGAGCGTCCAGGTCGTGTACCTGCAGGAATCATTCACGTCTATCTATGGCCACCGTCACCGAAACCATTGAACTGCGCCGTCGCCGTACCCCGACCCGTCGATTCTCAACAAACCACCAGGCTGGATCCTACATCACTCGTTCTCTCTGCCGGTCCTTACCCAACTCTCTAGAAGCCCTCGACCTCCCCAACACCTCCCTATCCCCTTCACTTACCTCGCTCCGCCACCATGTGCTCTCCTACCTCGCCGACCTCGAAGCGTGCCTGTCCCAGTTCGAGTCCCCCGTGTCCCCCGAGTCGCTCAAGACGCGGGGAGAGATGACAGTCGACGAGGCGCGGGCGTGGGCGAGGGACGGACTGGAGCTACTGCGGTCGATCCGGAACGACGTCTACTCGCATCTGCCCGACATCACCTTCGACAACGTCCGGACGCACATGCCCGACGTACCCCGCTTCGACGATGTCCGGGCGCGCATGCCCGACATGCCAGACGTGCGCTCGCGCCTCCCGGATCTCGACTTTTCGGACATGTGCGCGCGCCTCGACGACGTCCGCGCCCGCGTTTCCGACATCGACTTCCATCGACCCCTCGACTATGTGCTCTCGGACCACCTGCAGTCGTTGCAGACACATTTATCCTCCATAGAGTTCCCTCGCCGCCTAGACCTCTCGCTGCTCTCGCCGACAAGCGCTCTCTCTGGCATGTACGACAAGGTCGCTTCCTCGGACTTCGTCGCCGAACTCTCATCCGACATACGGGAGGGAGAGCGGATAGCCTACGAGGTTGCGTGCGCGGTGAAGCAGTCCTTGAATGGATCACGACTCATACAGTACGCCGACCTTCCTAAACAATGGAGAAACAACCCGTTCGTCCAGCATGGCTATCGGTGAGTCCGATCTTGAGTACGCTGCATGCAAGCAAGGCTGAGGTTTGTGGAGTTTCATCCCCCTATCAGAATGGCCCCGGCTCCTCCTGTCCCTCTTTGCATTGCACAATGAGACTCGTACGTCGCTATCGCTGCTAGCTTAGAAGCATCCTGCTAACAGATCATGCAGTGAATATCCACACCCATTTGATACCCTTTGTAGCATGGCTTGTCGCGCTCTTCCCCCTCTCTCCACTCTCGTCCACCGTCTCCGAATCCGACGCACCGATGCTCGCATTCACCGCATTCGCTCTGCTGTGCCTCTTCACGAGTGCCCTCTGGCACACCATGGCAGGATGCGCGCATCCGAAGGGGATGGAGCTTTGCGCGCGGATCGACTACGTTGGTATTGGCTGGTATGTCATGGCGTTAGATCACACATTGCATCTTGCGTTGCTCATGTGGAGCGTAGGTTGATCAGCGCATCCGTCGGCACCGTCGTGCACTACGGGTTCCAGTGCAATTCATGGGCTCATGACGGCTTCCTCTCTCTGTGCCTGCTGATGGGGATCTCAGGGAGCATCCTGCCGTTCATGGACTGGTTCAACGAGTATGAGTACAGGGTATGCGTCACGTCGCGCCTTCCACACCACTTCTCTAACCCGCGTCGCTCCACCCAGAACTTCCGCATCGCCTTCTTCGTCGCTCTCGCCCTCTCGAGCGTCGCGCCCCTCGCCGACCTCGCGTACCTCCACTCCACCCCGGAGATGTTCGCTTTCATCCGTACGTCCCTTCCCCTCCCCTTCCCCTCCCCCCTCCGTTGCTCTTGCTCACCCCTAGCACAGGCCCGGTGACGCCGTCGCTCCTCTCGTACGTCGCGGGGCTCGTCTTCTACGCGACGCACTTCCCCGAGTGCTATCTCTCCTCGCGCTGGGCGTATTCGCACGTGCTCGACCGTGTCGGCGGCGGCTCGCACGCGATCTGGCACGTCTTCATCGTCCTCGCGATCAGCCAGCACAAGGCTGCAATGCCCCACCTCAAGCGGGGGATCGGCGAGGTGTGCTGGTGAGACGCTTAGCTACCATTTATCAACTCGGTTCTCCAGGTAAATGTCTTGCGTGTCATATGTGGTCTGGGAACGTGTAGATAGTTAGTGTTGCTGGTCCTGTGCGGTAGGCACGGGATGTGTTAACTAGTTAATGTTATGCTCAGTCGTTCGCTCGCTATCGTATCACCTTGTGTTTGGACTTTTTGGCACTACAGTTTGCGTGAATATACACGTCCCGAGTTCAGGGTGATATCGCCTGTATCATACTCGACGTTCGACTCAGCTCGAGGCTCTTTCGTCTTGTTTTGATTGCACCTTGAAGTCGTAGTCTGACCTTGCGATCATCATCGAGTCTGCCTATCGGCGAATACGGTGATAATGATCTGCATGCATTGAGATGCAACTATGAAGATGGTATGCTATACAGCCGTAGTACGTACAGTTTGCTACAGTGCTCGGGTTTCCTCGGTGGAGGGTAGGGATACAAAGTAAGCGTAATGATAGGTCGTGGAGAGGCGGTAGCCAAGATTACACTGTCAGTAAGCAGTCATGTCCACAGCAAGCCCACGAGCGGCCGTCGTCAGGAGAAACAAGAGAAATCGTACGTAGACTATGAAGATCAGCCGGGCTCTCTCAAAGAGCCATGTCGAAGAAGGGGTTTGTCGCGCGCTTGAGCTTTCGCCCGCCCTCCGGCCGCGACTCCCGTCGGTCCGCGAACGGGTCGTCGTCCACAAACGGGTTCGTGATCACGGGGGTGGCGACCTCGGGCGTGCGGGGCAGGTGCGATGCGCGGTGCTCGTCGTCGAACGGTGTCATGAACGGGTCCACGGCCTGCGAGGAGTGAGGCGCGTGGGTTGTCGTCAGCCGCGTGGCGGGCGCTGAGGCGTCTGGGTCGAGCGCGGAGTGCGGGGACGGCTGGAGGGATTGCGGCTGAGGCTGCGTCTGGGCTTGCAGATGCGGGTGCCGGGGTGGGGGCTGCAGTGCCCAGAAGGGCTCCGCAGGGGGCGTGGGCGGAGGCCGTTGAAATGCATGGTGCAGGGGGACGGGGGCGATGTGGATGACGGACTGCGGCGCAGGTGCGGGTGCGTATGCGGGTGGGGTGACGATCACGGCGTGATGAGACTTGCGCCTCGGATTCGGGTTGCTCGGCAGCCCGACACGGCGCGTCGGGAGAATACTCGTCATCCAGGGCAGCTTGGGCGGCGGGCCAGGCGAGACAGACCACGCGGACGTCGGCTGAACACTGTTCTCCTGCGCGAGGGTGGTCGTGTCGGACTCCGCAGTGGATGCTTGGGATACGTTGATGGTGAGCGGAGGTCGGGTGCGCTCGCGCTCGCTGGCAGGGGGCTTCTCGCTCATCACGACAGGCTCGTCCGTCGGGCCAGTCTGTGCGTCCTCAGAGCTCTTGCCGCGGGAGACGCTCAGCCATCGCGTCCACCGACTGCTGTTCTGCAACTCCGGCTCGTCCTCGTCGTGCGACTGGGTGGCAGAACTCTTCTCCTTGTCATCAGCTGAGCTCTCCCGACCGAAGGTCCGCTTGCCCAACGTCAGAAACCGCGTCCCGGAGGGAAGCCTCAGCGTGAAGCGACCAGGCCGCCTGTCCGACGGGTCGTGGTCGAGGAAGCTATTCGGGGCGGGCTCGCCGACTTTCTCGCCCACTGCCATCGCTGAGCCGCGGCGCTCAGGGTCCGCGTACGTTTCGCGCTGGCCGCCATCATGGGCCATGTCGCGGAAGGGCACGATGAGGCCCTCGACGCCGCGGCGCTGCTCGCGCTCCCACTTGCGGCGGCGGTATGCCTCGAGCCAGCCCTTGCCGCGGGCGTGCCAAAGGATTATGGCGAGCGCCATGAGGACGACGACGGCCCAGAGGCCCATGAACACGGAGAACATGATGCGTTCCTGCTTGAGCGAGTCGATGTATGCGTCGACGATCTCGCCGACGATGCCCTGGCTGTTCCCGTTGCCGGACCCGACGGCAGCCTCTGCGACGGGGCGAGCGATCTCGTTGACGTCGTCTTGCGAGAGCACGAGCACGCTCTCGTTCACCGTCGGGAGCGTGATGTCGAGGTTCGTGTGGAGGAACGTGAGCGCCTCCTCGAGGTCTTCCACCTTGGAACCGATGAAGCACTTGATGAACTCGTCGACGGGACTCTCCAGGACTGTCCCGTTGAACACGCTATTGACTGCGTTCTGCAGGTCCGTGTAGAACGCGTTGATCGTGTTGTTTAGCGTCACGGTCGAGTTGTCGATCCAGCCGATGAGCCCGTCGCTGATGCTTGTCTGCACCGTCGCGACCCGCGCGTTGATGGCGTCTGCGTACGCGGCGCTCTGGTTGTACATGCTCCCGTTGATCGACGTGCCAATGACGTCCACCGTGCTCGATACGCTCGCCGACACCTGGTCCCCGAACTTGTCCGCGATCGGCCGGATAGCGATTAGCTGGATCTCGACGGAGAGCAGGCCGAAGAACCCGATGAGGAAGCATGCAAGTGCAGGGGGGTGGAAGACGTAGTGCAGGAACCAGCGCAGGTTGACGTACTGCGAAGGTGATAGGCGCAGGAGTCGTGCAATTGCGTTCGCAATCTTCATTAGGTGCGGGTGCTGCGAATCTGCTGACAGGACAAGTAGATTATGGTCGCTCATGTCCACCAGGGGCGTCCCAAACTTTGATATCCCGCCGTTGTATGCGGTAGGATCAGATGTCCAGGCGTCGCGAGTGTTCTGCAGGTGCCGCTTCAGGCATCGCCACTTGTACCACTCGAACAAGCAATTAGCACCGACTAAGAGCAGAGCGAGAATAATCAGAATGATGATGCCAATGTGTGCCACCTTGACTAGGTCGGTCCCGAGGTCATCAACCCAAGAGGTGTCCATATCGTCACAGAAGCTGAGTGCGTTCTGCTGGGGTATGGGAAGCACCGCGCGGTCGAAAGTGAGATTCGCAAAAGTGTCATTGATCTCCTTCTTTACGAGCTCGAAGGGCGTATCAATGCTGCCGAAACCATCAGGAGCATTCGCGGCAGAGAACCAATGCACTCACAGATCATCAATTTCACTCTTGAGAGTCGATAGAGTAGGAAGCGAGTCGTTGAGCTTGGTGAGTGCTTCTTGAAATTCGTCGGGGAGCGTGACATTCTCCAGGGAGGATAGGGCCGGGATACTGATTTGTGGCGCTGTGATATTACCAAATACCTTGAGGTCGTTCACCTTGTTCACAACAGACTGGATTACACTGTTCACGTCCGAAACGTCGCTCTGGATCGATGAGCGAATAGAGCTGAACGTGCTTGATAGGAACGAATTAATCTGTGGCGCGCATAGTGCGATGAGCGCACTGAACGGACGAAGCAATGCACAACCCACCTCAGAGACCGCGTCAATCAGAATTCCCAGTGCACCGCGCACAACCAATTCCAAAAAGCACAGGAATGTGGAACGGTACATGTCGACGATGAAGTTGATGATCGCCTCCATGACGGTCAAGGTGAGGATAAGTGCGTCGCGAGCCGCATCCATAGTGTCATTCACAGCGTCCGAGATGCCGTTATTGGTCATGACAGCAAGGTAGCGGGGCATACTCGCCGCAGACGCGGCAGCCTTCTGCGCGGCCTGGCAGGCAGCAAGGAGATTGGACTTTGCGCTAGCTGCGCTCGCCTGAGCGGACTGAGCAGAGAGCTGGAGCCGAAAGGCGACGAAGAGCAAAGAGAGGATGGGGTAGGCAAGCCATGTCAGGGAGAGAAGGTGGGGTAACTCAAGGTAGGGTTTGAGTCCAGAGGTAGAACGAGAGTCGTAAAGGGGCGGAGGTGCGTTCCAGGCGTGAGGGGTGGTGGACATGGATGCCAGAGAGGGTCGACCGGCGACTGAGAGGGAGAAAGTCTACGGGTCGTCGACGGACGTAGCAGCGGGGAAAGGGGAGAAAAAGCCTCAAAAGCAGGCGGTGAGCCCGGAGGCAAGCGAAGACTATTTGAGATGCGAGAGCCCATTGTGTCGGCAGCAGCGGAGGTCATTGTTCTTGCCCACACGAAAACAATAGCCTTCCCACTAGGCGCCCACCTACGCGGTGCGACGCGACACGACGCGCACCACGTGACATCAGCCGGTGGCATCCGGCGTCTATACGTGCCCCCTCCACATTGTTTCCCAGTTGTTTCCCGTCGCCGCGACGAAGACTGTGTGTGCTGGGCTGGGGCGTCTTGTATTACTGCCCCGACCACTGTCTCTGGAATGCCCCTCGCTCAAAGGGAGATACATATGCGGCTCCTTACTCCTAGACTCCGCGAACCAGTGCCATGCTACTGCTTGTCATCCGCTTTCCATGGTTGCTCAGTGGACCGCCCAGCAATCTTGATCCGTGCGAGAGCCTTCATAATAATAACAACTCACGGCCACACTCGACGCTTTGCTGCTGAAGCCGAGCCTCCTTCTGCCACAAATATTGATCGCTGTCATGGGTTCCGCTACGGGCTGTTCCTCCACCCGCCTAGGCATGACGACATACACAGCTCTTTGAGCGAGAGGTTCACCGGCCGGCGGACATCGCCCTCTCCCATCTGCGTGGTTATTATTTTGCCTCTGCGAAGATGCGTCTGATTCACCGGTCAAAACTGCAACGCCTGGATTGTCAGCCCCGGGATTCGCCCAAGGTAGCAATGTACTACTGCCAGCCTCTGGCTGACACTCGCATTGGGGACATAAAACGCGGACCTCGGTGAGTGGAAGGCTATCTGCCTACCGCCATCCTCTCGTCTGCCTTCCTGCATTTGGACCGCAAGCTTGAGGGACTTCAAGCACGTCGACGGGCCTCGCATCTCGCTTTCACTCTACCGGGGATTCACCATGATCGTTAAGTCTGTCATCGTCTGCCTCTCGCTCGCTGTTGCTGCCCTCCCAGCCTCCGCGGCGCCTGCTCCACTGGCTACTTCTACAGTCGTTAGGGTTCCAGAGGTCGTCACCCTGACCGCAGGCGTCGTCTTACCTACGGAGGTCCCCAACCCGGCACCCGCGCCCACGTCCACGTCTGGGCCCCCCTCGCACCGACACCCGAACATGGACAGCAGTGTGCCCGGCCTCTCTGCCGTCAACAAGGATGCCGGCTTCCCGAGCGCACTGAACGACGTCGCGCTGCCCGCCAACGTGGCGGGCCTCCTCCGGCGGCAGATCCGCGTGAGCGACTTCGACGTCGCGAACAACAGCATGACCCAGCCGCTCTTCGGCACCGCGCCGCATCTCTTCGGGCGGGGCAACAAGAAGGCGCAGGCGATGGATGCCGCACGCACGAAGGCTACCGCGGCGGCCGCGCAGCCCTCCAACGCGCCGGCTGCCGGCTTGCCCCTGAACGCGGCGACACCCATGAAGGCTGTCTCCTCCGGCGTGCAGGGACTCGGTGCGACGAGGATGGAGGGGTCGAACGCCTTCCACGAAGCACTCGGCACGGCGTTCGACCCGATGGACGCTCTGCACGACGCCAAGCCCTCTTCCACGATCGCCTCGAGTGCCCCGCAACCAACGTACAGCAAGCCCGCTCCCTCCGAGCCGCTGCCCATCGGTCCTGGCTACACGACGGACACGATGGACACGACCCCGGGGCAGCCCAGGCCCCAGTCCAAGCAGAAGCAGAAGCGCCACTCGTTCATGTTCAATTTCAACGCGCTCCTTCCTGAGCCGCCGAGCAAGACGCCGGCCAACCCCGCGACGCCGAGCTCGGTGCAGGCCTGGCAGAACGACGCCCTCCTAGAGCTCGACAGCAACCGCGCGCCGAACCCGGCGACGCTCCCGCAGAACGTCACCGGTGCAGCGACGAATGTGACGGGCACGGCACAGGGCGTCGCGGGCAATGTAACGAAGTCTGCTTGAGCCTGTCTTGTACATGCACCCGCACGCGCGCTGTATATTGTACTGTACTGATCCTCAACGATGTATTGCATACCCCTGAGAACCAGATGCGCCTCGTGCACTTCTAAGATTTGTCTCGAAGTTCGAGGGACTCCAAGGTGGCCTGATTCTAAGGTCCGGTTTACAAGGACGTTGCACTAGGCATCTGTTCCGGATATTATTGACTCGAGACTCAGGCCGCCAGAACACACGAATCAGCTGATACGTTAAATATCATAATGGAGGGCGTATTCGAACTAGTATACAGGTACAAATCAATTCGTTCGCTGCTGAGCGCATACACTGGAGCTCAAGGAGGAAGTCCATCTCCGCTGAGTATAGTAAAGGAGTCGGGCCATGGTAGGCAGAAGCTGCATCACAGCACCGCGTCCGGTGCTGGAATGCAGTTCCTGCCTTAAGCCACTACTGAATCACTGTAAAAATGTAGGAGGCGAATTTAGAGATGATGTAGCATGGGCGTAGTAGACACAGATTCAACCCGAAGGCAAGATCCAGAGAATCGAGGCGAGGCAATGGATGATCGGCGAGAGTCGCCATAGGTTGCAGGACGAGACCAGGTAGTGGTGAGATCGGAGGCGGGGACGGAAGACCAGGCAGGTGCTTGCCGAAGACGAGGGGCAGCGAGAGAAAACCGCTTGCGGTGCTAATGACGAATCGACGAATCATAGCATTCGACAGTAGATGCGAATGGGAAAGCCGAAACGAGGTGAGCGCAGGGTAAACGCGACGGAAGTCTGTGGTCATAGAGAATACTGCGGTTTGACGATGTGGAGCTGTGAAGTCGTTGCGAATCAAAAACCCGCGATGAGAGCTTCCGAACGACCAAGGTGATTCAGGTGGATGACGAGCGACGATGCAATGAGCTGGACAACAGTAAGTGAGATCGCAGAGCAATTGGCGAGGGACGACGGCGACAGAAGTATGAGAAGGACGAGAGCTGGAATGATAGGGCGAGACGAAGGTACACGGCGTAGATAGCACCGCGATGAGCCACAAGAGGTCGGCCGACGATACGATGGCGTATGCGAGGCCTCCCACAAGTTGAATACAAGCGAGTCCGGGACGAAACGAACCGGACCCAAGGGCACGAGTAGTGCGATATGTCGGAGATGGAATGAACGAGATGGGCCTTGACGGAATGAGGTCCAAAGATAAAACTTGACTGGCAGAGATACGAGCTACGAAATAGGATGCGTGCGAAGGGCCAGGACCATGAAGGGGCAAACCGAATATGTCATTGTCCAGAGATGAGATATGGCCCAGAGTGCCGAGGGAGTAGATTTGTGTGGCGATGCTAGAGGCTCGGTTGAGACGACACTGGCGAGATGAGATGAGGTTGAGTGTAGGCCGGAATCCGGATCATAGGCTGAAGTCGGAGACCAAGAAGAGGGCTGAAGACATATCAGAGTAGAGATCGTATCACAGGTCGAATAAGAGGCATATGCGGAGGTTGTCCAGGCTAGATGATGACTGGGGCCACGGATGTAGATTGGTGGTGCAGTAGGGAACCAAGGATGAGACGAGTTGTAAACCGATTACAAGATGAAGGCCGAGGAGAGACAAATAGAAGTTGAGCCTCGCGTAGACAGGGCTTGACAGTAGTAGGCTGGGTTCGTTAGACAGAAATGAAAACCAGACAAGAATAGGCTATGGCGCCAGGCAAGGCTCAGGTCCAGCAAAGGCAACTGGTCATGATGGCTGTCAGTTGTGCACAAACTAACACCAACGGATGATGCAGAGGAGCACGTGATGCAGCCAGGATCAACCTGGAGCATTGCTGGCTCAGGAGAGCCGCCTGAGGACCATGAACAAGCCATCATCGTGTGCAATGTTGACCAATGTCAACAACCAGACCGAAAAACCAAGGGAAGCAGATGGTTGACCGAAGCATTGCAAACATCGTCTCCAGGACAGATCTGGGGATCATCTGATCAGCGAGAATGTAAGCAGAACAGGAAACTTCACAACACACAATGCAAAGATCAGCCAACCACTACCATCTCCTGTAGCACATAAGACAACACCCAGAAAGGGGGCAGTGAGCCCGTCTATGAGCTTGCCAAGCCTGCCGAACTAACTGAGGGATAGGTGCAAGCCAGCGCACCATATCCTGTAGCATGTATGCCAATACCAAGAACTGTATAGCCATTATATGACAGAGAGTGAAGAGGTCCATGTCAGGGACCTTCCCCTTCTTCCTGCAGTATATGTTGAAAGTCGATTCCGGTGCTTCATATTGTTGCATTGGTGGGATGTCATCATCAGGAGCAGCTGGAGGAGAGGACTGGTTGAACTCATCCCAATAGGTGCTATTATCGGGCACCCAGACAAATCTGATGAAGAAGAAGTTGTAGTGGATAACACCCAAGTTCTTCTCCTTAACCTTGGGGGCCTTGATAGTTGGGGCACCAGGGTTCATCCAGTTGAGTTCAGGGACATCAACGATCACGAGGGTCAGTGCAGAGGTGTCAGACAGAAGAGGAGTGCCAAGTCCTATGGCAGACTCAGCCAATGGAGTCAAGTCAGGTTCAGTGGTGAAGAGAGCAATGTCTACATCTTTGAGATGTCAATACACTACGAGCTTAGTGATATGAGGAGAAGTGCACCAGTACCACTGCCATCCAAGTCTGTTGTCATTGACAAACTGGTGTCCAAGTCAAGGAGGGATGTCGGATTGACCATCATCAAGTACATAATCAGGGGAATGAAGTCCAACAGAGGTGGTTCATCCTGGGGGTCTGTGTTTTCATGTCACTGTCTGGGGTGAAGAACAAACTGGAAGGGTCACATACAATACAGTGCAGGTGAGGGCCATGCACACAGTAAGGCGAACACCGCTCCAATAGTGCGAGTACCGTGATGCAGATGTACTGGCAGTGAGGATGAACATCGCCCTGAGGGCAGTGACACCCTTCAACAAATAGGGATAGATCAACATAGCTGACCGATGAGACAAGAGTGCGGCAGTATGGAGAGAGCTCGAGGACTGGGTGGGGGTCAATTGGTGGGGATGAGGGCGCGGGTGCGGGCTTCTTATACTGGACCGACGTGTGGCCCACGTGAGCAACGTGACACGTTGAATGACACAGATTCACATCAATGTGTCGGTGGCGTTGTCTGCGATGCGCCGCCCTGTACGCGCCCGATCAGGCGGTCACAAGTGGAGTGCGCCAGTGGTGCGCACACACACCACCATCTTCGCTGGCAGCAGTCCCGGATGCTGGGATTCCTCCTAGCAATAATCTGATCTTCAGCAATGTCATAAAATAAAATCTGGAGAGGGCCACTCGACCGAAGATCTTATGAAACCACCTCAAGACAAACTTGGTCGTTGCAATGAAGCATGTCAATTGTTATGTGCTCCTTCACAGTGACATAGTGAAAAGGACAGCGAGGCGGACCGGGACCATATATCTGGTTCGTTTTGCTCTTGGGCTTGAACTGTTCTCCATCATGCCACCGCCCTCGTTTGTGCTTGCCCATACTTGGACTGGCACCTTGACACGGCTGGTCATCCATAGGATACACAACCTCATCCGCTGCCTGGCTGCCTGGCGCAGGGCACAGACCCTTGCAATCAATGCTTCCAAGGCCCGCATATACAACTGGAGCAACCAGTGAGTGCTATTGTTTGTTGCAGGCAATCATGATACATGACACCTTATTCGCAGGACAAGTGACTCGGAGCTGCCTTTATCACCAACCGACAAAGTGCTCCAGCTACCTTTTGCATCTACTGCACTTCAACCATTCCCGATGTCGGCGGGCGCAGAAAACTCCACAATTCCTGCTACCTATCTGTCGAAGGGAGTGTTCAACGAGCACTTACTCGTTTTCGCAGGAGTTCCAGATTCATCCACCAGCATTTCCGAGCCAGTGATTGTATCTGCAGCCCCGGCAGCACAGTCCCTCCGGCAGCTACCAGGACCATCGGACTTGATTCACTATGACACAGCGACCCTCTCTAGCCCGCATCAACCGCAACTGGGTGCACGGTCAGGAGGCTTATCCTTGATCCTCAACAATGTCCCTGCCTTTGTATGTCTGGCGGTCGTGATAGTCGCCGCGATCATCACCTCGGTCTACCTTCTCCACTCGATGGTGTCCAGGAGGTACCACCTATCAGACCGCGCCAGACCGAAGAGCAAGGGCGTCAATCGCCGCAACCCAAAAAAGACGTCGCGGAGGCCTCGACGAAAGGCGCGGTCACAATAGGGTGGCCACGTCAATGTCAGGCAGACGGAACGCGCCAACGGACCCACTGTCGGATGCGGCGATCGAATTGCGCCTCCTAGCCCAACACCGGTGCCTCCAGTGACCAGCGGATCGACCGTCAATGTGACTGTGGCCGCTGCTCAGACCCCAGCTCACCTAGCTCCCTCCAAAGCCCCTGCGCCCGACAAAGCCTCTCCGGCGTCTACCACCGCAGATGTCGACCACGAGCTCCTCGAACTGTTGAGGAACCCGGTCATACACCGCATGGTCTTCGGCACTGTTGCGGCCAGTGCTATCGATAACCCCTTGGTGTCGAACCATCGAACTCACTCAGCGGTCGAACCGGTGCAAGACCCAAGCATCCCGACTTCCGCAACGAGCCCAAGATGTAGCGAGAGCAAGGAGGGAACAGATCATCAGTCGAGCGATCAAATGGCTGCTGGTTGTGACATTTCAGAGTCCTACAGCGTAGGTGATGCGACGCCTGTCGAGCACGATTACGGATTCGTCGCCGAGCCGGTCGCCGCATGGCTTTGGGAGATGGAAGAAGAGCGTGTAAAAGCGCGGGCACGGAGTTGGTTTCTCTGGTGGTTTGGTCCTGTGAGTCGATTCCATTCCGACTCCAGTGCCATTGTGCTTACCTCTGACAGAGGGAACGTCACCGCATGCCTACCGCTGCGACAACAAGCGCGAAGGCGAGCTTGCAGTTCGTGTGGACAGCGGTGGCTGAGACGAACGCCGCAGCATAAACGATGCATTAGCAGAGGCCGACGTCGCGTGATCGTGTTGCATATTCTGGTACCCGCACTTTCGTTTTGTAGCCAGTCTAGTAATGTCATGATATGTCGTAAGTGTAGTTCCTGCGTTATTGTCTTGTCAATTGTAGCACTGTGTATTGACCGCGAGCAAGGATCTTCAGCGAATCGTCTTCCTGCTAGATCTGCTCAGATCTGCCGGTGTAAGTTGAAGGCATTGGATGGTCGAACGACCGTACCGACTCCGAGGTGCCTGAGAACGGACTCAACAATGACTAGTGACTACTGGGGAAGGCATCATTGCGCAGAATTCGGAAGCCAATGAGAGAGCCATGCGAAAAGCGTTACTGGACCGAGCGAATCGAGGTTCAAGCCCCCCCCTTCTTGACCTCGTACCACCACCATCTCCCTTTAGGCGCTCAAGCTTATCGGCCCCCTCTGCCCTTTCTCTCGCCCGTCCCCCTCCCGAGTAGTGTCAAGACCGTCCAACTCGGCCCCCACGCCCGCAGGCATCCCATCTAGCCGACAAACTCGACAATCGCAGCAAAATCGCCCAGTCCCTGGCTCGGGTCGCCCTGCGGGGTGGCCTGGGATCTATGGGAGGACGGCACCCACAAAATATTGGTCGACATCGCACCACCCGTGTCTGCAGACCGCAGCCGCGCGGTCCTCTACGTCCCAGCACCGTTGTTGCCGGCGGTGACTGAGCGGCGGCGCCTTGTGTGTCGTCGAATGGCCCATGGTTGGGGGGGCAGCCTGGCGAGTAACACCCACGAGTCTGGTTCCGTGGGAAGGCCTCGGCCGCTCAAGCCTCGCCCCTGCCCTCACCCTTTGGTATGAGGAAGACGCCTAAGCGCGAGAAGAAGATGAGTCCAGCCCTAACGTGTCCTAGCCCCGGTTGGCGGTGGGGGAGACTCTCTGAGTCCCTGCCGCTCCGACGTTGACGACTCACACGATTACTGCCCTGAATGCTACTGGGAACCCATGGGGCAACTGCTACGTGGGGACGAGCTGGAGCGCGCCTGCAAGTCCCCCATGGGGAGGATGATGGAGATTACCCCGGGCACGTACGCCAGTCTTGTGTCGCCCGGGCCACTACCCTGACCCCGACCTTATCCTGGGTTATGCGAACGGAGGTGGGAGGCGTGCCGAGGAAGATGCCGAGGAAAACCGGAACTAAGCTTGGGAGTAAGAAGGTGCCGAGAGGCGCTGGTCGTATGGGGCTCGTGTCGTATACTTGGCCGGACGAGTCAGTTGTGCCGGAAGTGGTCCGGTGGAGAGAGCGGTGAGGTCAACATATATTCATTACTCCTTCGACGATCCTTGGGTTAAGCCTCCCCCCACCAAAGGGAGGTCATGCGCTGATGAAGATGAGGACTCCACCCACGCCCTGAAGAACGAGTACTGC